>JAHRHZ010000069.1:26732908-26778385 GCA_024137785.1 Ginglymostoma cirratum | reverse complement strand
GAAGAAGGGTCTAGGTCCGAAACGTCAGCCTTCCTGCTCCTCTGATGCTGCTTGGCCTGCTGTGTTCATCCACCTCTACACCTTGTTATCTCAGATTCTCCAGCATCTGCAGTTCCTACTATCTCTGAAACATATTAGCATGGGTAGGCAGTTTGGCTAGGTGGCCGTAAACAGAGACTATGCATAATGGGCCTGTGATTGATGCAGTATGTGATGCATAGAGTCAGAATGGCTGGAGTCAAAAGGTCTTTTTGGAAACTTCAAACACGTGTTGAATAACAAGCACCATTATCCATTCAGATAGCTCAGCCTCTGAGAAATGACCAAACTTGCCTTTATAAAGCACATTCTAAAAAACTTATTATTTGAGCCTTGTGGTTGTTGATTGTAAGACATCAGTTTTGATGGGGAAGTGAAAAGTTTATTTTTACACTAAACCAATTTTATAGCATTTGCCATAGTAAACCGAATCTTTCTGGTCCTCTTGAGATAGGCCTGAAATGTTGACTCGGTACAGCCCCTTATTTCCAATGGTTCTCCTTGTTTTCTCAGCTTGTTTATCTGGTTCTGGAACAACTAAACCTAAAAACAAAATTCCATCCTTTGTTTAAGATGTACAACTGCAGATACTAAGGAGTTTAGTAGTCATATTTCTGATGTCTCCTGTCTTTTCCAAACAGTATTCATTTTTGTTTCCTGATGTAATATTAACCTGTATGGAAAATCAGCACTGCAGCTGCTGTGTTTGGTTGTGCAATGTTAAACACTGCCCTGTGCTGTTATGAGCTGTACCTAGATTTTTTTTTTGTCTGTTGACTTTTAAGCCCAAGTTGAAATCAACTCCCAGCTTGAACATACACAATTTAAGTACTCACTGTTCTTGGCAGTGATTTTTTTTCTGGGGCCCCAGTACAAATATAACTTCTATGATAGCTCCTGACAATGGGATAATGATCCTGACAAGCGAATGGTCTGACTGGCATTTAGCACTGCTAAAACAATAGTGATGTGCATACCCTTGTTGTAGCCCAAAATTCAGTCGTGGGGTTCTTATACTATGTTATTTTAACATGACTCTTACATTGGTAGTCTCCATTTGAATAGATTGGTTTGTTACTTCAATTGAATTAAAAGTATTTCCCTTGTGCTAAAATTTTCATTAACTGGCATTGAATGTCCTGCCTGCTGATTCTCCACAGTACTGTTCTCAAGACTTGCCGTTTGTATAAGCATATCTATCATTGAAAATTCCTTCCTGTGGAACCTTCAACAACATGAGTTGGTACTACTCGAACTGATTATTTAATGGGATATATCCATTTATCCAACAAAAGGTTGCAATTGACTCATGTTCTGAGCTCATAATAGGGTTACTTTCAATACTTCACGACCGTGATATTCATCACACAATACATGGTAGATTGTAACTTGAACATTAGCCTTGTGCAGTCCAAAATTGAACAATTATTAGACACAGACCAGGTTGCAAATTTCAGTTAGAAAGGTCATATATCCCTTTCTATTACTTCCATCACTGGAAGCAATTTGTTTTCTACAATGCAATTCATACTTGAAATAACTGGAAGTGAACAGTAACAGGCTAAATTTTCTTCATCTCAAGAATCACCATTGCCTACTTCCTTCCTCGAGTATCAAACTAATATAACTCCAAAATACTGTGGATCCTCCAAGTCTGAAATAAAAGAATGGAAAATGTTAGAAATGCTCAGCAAGTTTGGCAGCATCTGTGGAGAGAGGACCAGATTAAGATAAATTATCTTTGATTAGAACTTGAAAGGTTGTGATGCCACAGATTTTAATTAGGAACAGAGACAGGGAAAGGGGAGACGGTAATAGGCAAAAGTGAATGTCTGTGATAGGATAGAAAGCAAAAGAGATTAAAGGATAAAAGGGATGATGGTGCAAGGTAAAGGAGGATAGTACGGGACAATTAAAGGGTGTAAAGGAGTTCTGAATGGGGAAAAAAGTTATAACCAACACCAGTCACCCAATAAAAAAAGTGAGGAAATTGGAAATTGTTGAATTTAATGTGGAATCTGAAAGTTTCAAAGTGCCTGCTTCCAAGATACAACTATACGATTCTGCCAGTAGTGTTGTTAATTTCCATGGTTTGAACCCATCTAGAGAAATGAAAATTGCCTTCTATGGTGGATTCTAGACCATCAATATAATGACAGAAAATGCTGGAAATAATCAGCAAATCATAAACATTATGGTGAATTCTGTGTTGTGTACAGATCACAATGACACACAGGTTAGAGATAGTCTTCCCCATGCTGAGCCATGATATTTTCTAAATTTTAGGCAGGTTATCCAATATCCTCTATAACTCTTCATGTGATGTCAGTAATGTTCTTGACCCTATTGGGCCTCTGAATTTCTGAGCTGATTCCTCCTCAGCTGATCTCGGAGGAGAGCATCGCCATCCGGCAGCACAGTCTTTTCCTGTCATTTATATCAACAGCCTCCCCATATCCAGGCACTTTTGAATGTAACATCCCAACCTACATCTAACCTTGTATTTAACCTGCATGGAGTATCAGTGTGTAATATGTTACCAGGGATGGATTGAGGATTTAATGATGCATGCTTCAGAGGGTGTTCCTTTTGCAAGGTTTTGAGCTGAATAGTAATTTGCTTCAGTGAAGGACCCATGTGTAAAACAACTCGCCAAATGTTACTAAGACAATTGGGTGCAGGTAGAAGTGAATCTTGCTATAGCTTTGCTGAGAGAAATGAAGGGTTACAAGTAATACTCTGACACCCTGCTCACATACATTACCAATCTCTCCTTCCTGATGATCAGAGCATCCAGATCAATGACATTCACAACTCTCTGTTCTGTTTGGCTTAAGGCACTGATGCTCTGTTCCTTTCTGGTCTTATTCCTTTCTTTTATGTTGTGTGCTGTAATGTTCTACAGGAGGAAAGAGAGTGTGTCAATGAGTATTTAGCTATTGAGAAGATCAGTGGAACTGTGTGAGTTTTGTGCACATACTGAATGTGTTGAAAGGTCTGGGAGAAGCAAGAACGAATAAAGATAGGGACATGATGGACATGAAGAATGACTGATCTCTCTCTCTCTCTCTTTCTGTGGCAGATTTGCTCACAGACCAGTAAAATGAAGCTCCAAAGCAGTACCGTAACTGCAAAACAGGAATGCAATTTTGCTTTTAAAAGGTGTATCTGTTCTTTAAACACTGTTAAACCCAGAAATGACACAAATATTTGGTGGACTGCCTGATTGGAACATGGACCACGAGACCCATCACTCTGCATTTTTAAGTGATGTCCTGAATTAAAATGGCCACAACATCATGTTGGTGAGTGTGATGTTTGCCCCGTGGTTGTTCGTCCCACTAACAATATCCATCCAGACTTATAGCTGGCAATAAGTTAAAGCCAGAACTTTTGTAGACTGTTGATTGAAGTAATTCATATTAACAAATTTACAGAACATTTTAATCATGATTACCTCAGTTATTGTACAAAATTTGGAAACTCTTTCTTGCCAAAGGTTTCAATTTTCTTACTATAAATCATCAAGCAATCCTTGCCAGCAGGGCAATGCTATCAAGCTGAACTGTGAAGAGTGATGCATTTGACACTTCTGCACCCTCTAGCAGAGAAAGGTAGTCCTCACCAACTGTGGTTTATAGAATTGATAAATTGTGATCATTTAATTTGCTTAAATAAATATCTCCTTAGCTACAACAAGACTCTGCTTTTCTCAGCTTTTATAGTTTTTGGAGAGATGGTGCCATGGAGGTAATGCCACTAGACTAGAAATCCAGACTCCGAGCCTCATATGGTCTGGGGGCATAGGTTTAAATCACAACATTGCAGATGGTGAAATCTGAATTCAATAAAAATCCATCATGAAAAGCTTGTCTAATGTCAACTATGGTTGATTGTCATAAATATCCACTTAGTTCACGAATGTCCTTTGAGGAGGGAAATCAGTCATTCTTACCTGTCTGGTCTGGATGTGACTCCAAACGCAAAACAATGTGGTTAACTGTTAACTGCCATCTGGGTAGTTAGGGACGAGAAATTAATGCTGGCCTAGCCAGTGACACCAACACTCCCTGGATGAATAAACTTTTATAAATTATTATATTTCCACCCAGCATAGTACTTCACCTTTAGCTCTTCTAGGCTGCTACTCCTGGATCAATAAGAACCAAATTCACAGCAGTTTTATATAATCAACCGTGTGAAGGCAAGGATACAATTGCTAGAACTAATCTAATAAAATGAAAAGTTTCATTATCTTCATGTTGTTGGTGTAATTTGAACTCAGGGCCTTGAGGTAAAAAGCTAGTAAAACAGTTCTCATACATTCTGTAAGACCCTGATGGCAAGAGCTTATTAAACTTTGGGATGTTGCACATATTTTCCAGCTTTAAGTATGTTAATTAATGGAACAGAAACAACTATCACTTGGTATTCGATTATACTGTTTTCCTCAAGCAAAAGACTGAGTTACAAAGCAAAATGAATGAATGAATGATTCTGCCTGAAGGCATTTGCACAAAAAAATGTATCTCTTTTATAATGAACATAGGAGATGTAATAAAGAGGTTGAAAACATCGCCATCACAACATTGAAACAACATAAAAGCATTAAAAATACCCCTACATAATCTGGCACCGTAACATAGTGAGTGTGTTACGGGATGAGTAATCCTGAAGCCTGAATTGATGATGAGGAAGCAGGAGTTCAAGTCGATGCACAGTAGCTGGGGAATTTACATTCAGTTGTTTTTGTTAAGTTTGGAATACACAACTAGTACTAACAATGATGAAACTAGTGGATTGTCATAATAACTCATCTAGTTCACCGATATCTTTGAATGAAGAATTGTCTTTATCAGATCTAGCTTACATATGACTCCAGATCTATATCAATGTAGTTGATTCTTAACTACACTTTGAAATGGTCCAACACCCTCTCAGAGGCATTGAGGGATTGGTGATCCAAGCCTGTCTTGCTATTGACACCTGTGTCCAGTAATTAAGTTTAAAAACAAACCAAGAATTATCTTATTTAAATGGTCACATCACAGAATCCCTAAGGTGAGGAAACAGGCCCTTTGGCCCAAAAAGTCCACACTGACCATTAAAGCATTCCACCCATACCCATTCCCCCTGTAACCCACCTAAGCTACACATCCCTGGACACTACAGGCAATCTAGGATGGCCAATCCACTTGGCCTGCACATCTTTGGACAGTGGGAGGAAACCGGAGCACCTGGAGGAAACCCACGCAGACATGGAGAGAATGTGCAAACTCCACACAGACTGAGGGTGGAATTGAACCCAGGTCCCTGATGCTGTGTGGCAGCAGTGCTAACCACTGAGCCACCATGCCACCCCAGAGTTTATCCTTTTTAGGTTTACATTCTATACTGTATTTTAAGAGAAAATTCAGTGTCACTTGTACTCCAATCTTTTAATAATGTCAATAGTTTTTGCTTTTGGACAGTACTGGTTGAATTTGGTTTACACTGCAGTAGTTTTGGGCTGTTATGGTGAATACTGCTACCCAAATTCTGAAAGCACTCTCATAAACTAATTCCTGACAGTGGAAAACAAACTTATTGCATTATTATTTATATTAATCTCACATTCTTTACTCTAATGAAGAATTGTCAATATGTAGAACTGATTACTAGTATAGGTGATGGAATAAGAAACCTTAGTAGGTTAAATTGTAACTAAAAGGGATTGAGTATCATTGGAAGTGCACCATGGGTAATAAGAAATGTACCTGGCAATAGATAGAACAAAATTCTTCTATTGCTATGTTACCATTTTATTTGCAACACTTAATAAAGATCAACTTCATTAGAATTCTGCTGTATGTTTTGTACTTCCGATCATATATATTAAGACCTTATGTTTACGATAATTAAACAATTGTTTTACATCATAAACATATCTACGCAAGTTCTTAAAAGTAGGACTAAATTTCAATCTCTATTTAATTTTATTTGTATTTGGAACACTTTAATTAATAGACAGATGTGACCTTGCTTGAATACAATGTTCCCCAGTGGGAGGAAAAAATAGCATAAGAGATCTGTTGACTGTGTGTGTGTTCTGGAATAAATTGTTTAATGATCATTCCATAACAGCCAATAACTCAAAACTCACTTGGGGTATCTTTTTCTCAACAACTCAAATATATTTAGTTATTTATAGTCTGTAATAAATGTAACATGGATATCAAAACTGTGAACTAATTAGTAGGTAATGACTCCTGTTTAAATAACAATCCACACACAGTACGGTTGTCTGGGATCGACTCTGTTGAATTCTCCAATTCCCTCAAACAAAATGCCAAAAGTGACTTTATTCAGCTTTCAAAAAATAGCATAAAAACAATAGATAGTGAAGATCCAATATGAGTTTGAAAATCTCCATTGAAAAGCTGTAGATAATCCACAAACCCAAGAGTTTTCTCTAAACAAAGCAACCCAACGAGCTTTCACAGCCTTTTAAACATAAAAATGTCATCAATCTTCTAATTTAAAATATAATACCACTGAGAGATTTAAATTAGAAATAAGCCATCTTTAGGAGCTCAGGTATCTTGTAGATTGTCTAAACATTGTAAGCATACGCACGAGTTACCAACCGCTTTGTTTAGCCTATTTACCACTTATTGATTTCAGTACAAGACAATCCCAGAGTTCAAAGCCACTTCACAGATCACAAGAATCAATACTGTGCCAAACATATCCCTCAAAGAGGTTGTGAACTTACAGCTACACTACTCTGCTTCACAAGTAACACCTTTTCAAACCTTGTATGAAAGAATATTAAAACATGGCATGAGATTTGAACACACAAAGGCCCAAAGAGCATGAATAAGGGATTTCTTCTTCCACCGACATCAGATCATTACAAGCAGCAAGGGAAATTAAGGATAAACGAGGAAATACTTCCAATATGTATGGGGAGTGAGCTTGTGGGCTACAGTGGATTAACAAAGCCTTTGTCAATCTGTTCCCCATTCCATCAGTGGTCCTCCCAGCTAAGCAACCTTTTATTCCAGTAAGAATCCAGTCAACCTTTCTGGTTGCCCTCCCTCAGTGTTGCCACACATTGGTGGAGCTCCTGTATTCAGTGCCCTCTCACCACTGTCACTACCTGCTGCTGGAGGTACAATGTTATCTGCTTGAAACTTGCTGTCCTGGCAACTGCACAATGAACGCAGTGACAATGGGTAAGCAGCTACATAATCAGCTGGTTCAATTACACCAATTGTGGCTAGGATATGTTAGTCCACATTAGTGGCAGCATTCTCCTGTGGATTACCAATCAGGGCAAATGGTAAGTGTTGGGGTGATACCTAACATCAAGAACACCTTCTTAGCCTTTCATCTGCACTGGTACCTTCCAAGGAATGCAAGCTCTGTGGCAGGTCACCTATTTCAGGGTTTAGATCAGTTAAGTCTCCAGATGTGTGATCGGTGGTGCTTGTTGCTACAGTTTTGGCCCCCCAGAATGTCCTCCCTGAGGCACTTCGCAGGGCAGGAATTGATGTCCCCACTCTGCATGCACCTCCTGAGTTCACAACACACGGATAACTCCAGGTTTCCTCATCAATGTCCAACTCACTTTACTCGAGCCAGCACACACCAATACTTCAGGGTTTTGAGCATCTCTGAGAGAGCTGCTTGACTTTGCATCTTCCACCAGACTTGCAACATCAAGCAGCTTCCCCCCACCCACTGTGTTCCATTGACCGAGGCTATGCTCCAGCTATTGCCTCAATGACACAGATATGACCATCCGTGTCTAACCAGTTGAAGACTCTCTGGGATTCACGATTCCACATATCCTGGACTCGGATCAATATTCCAATTTTGGAGAAGTGTTCTTGCGTTGATTAGAAGATCAGTCCTGTCAATATTGTGATCATTCACTGTCTTTCTTTTCAGCATTTGTCTCCCAGTTCTATTGGACACTATTTCAAAGGCCCTGGTTTAACTTCATAATGCTAAGCCATTCACTCATTGACCTGGCTATCTCCATCAGAACGTTTCGTGCAACCAAGCAGATGGTCCACAAGAATTACAGAGTCTTGTCCAAAGAAGACATAGTGAGGAGAATAGTCTTTGAATGAGTGTGGTATGCTATTACAGTATAACCAGCTCCAGAATGTACTCAGGCCACTTTAGTTTAGTCTCAGGAGGTAAGGTACACAAATGGTCATGCAGAGTGCAGTTGGATAATTCATATAGTCCCTTACCCTCTGAATGATAGAGGGAGATATGGTTCTTGGCAATGTCATTGAAGTTGCCAAGTTCTTATCGGATCTTGCTCACGAAATTCCACGCCTGATCACTGCCAATTTGACATGGAACACTCAAACAGACAAACCAATCACACACTAAGACTCAGGCTATAGTTGAGGCATTTTGGTCACAGATGGGAATGGCCTGTGTGAACTTGGTGGAGACAGCCATGGGCACAAGAATGTGCTCAGTCCCAATAACACTGGGGTCATGGATTGCAAAAACCATTGCAAGGACCTCAGGCAAGCATGGATTCAAGCTAGGGTGAAGTCACTTCCCAACTTTGGCCAAAGTAAACCTGCCAACAATTTCAACAGCAGTCATTGATATCAGCAGCCATCCCAGGTCTATCACACTACTCTCCGGTCAGGGCAGTTATCTTTTCTGTCACTCAACGCCCTTTTATCCTGAACTATTACCAACACTTGACATTTCAGGTTGCCAGAAGAATGCATTGCTTTATCTCTTTCTCCTTCCTGTGAACCAGCTCAGAGTGAACACCTTGGTCCACTTCCACAACAGTTTCCATGCCTGTCTGGAGTCCTTCATTAGCTGGTGCTGGGCCTTCCAATAATGCTGCAGTCTAGTTAATACAACAATCAATTGAACCTGTCTCAGTTCCTCTTTCAATATAAATCATAGAATCTCTACACTGTGGAAGCAGACCATTCGGTCCATTGAGTCCATACTGACCTTTTGAAGAACGTCCCTCGGAAACACACCTCCTACCCTATCACTGGAACCCTGCATTTCCCATGGCTAATCAACATAGCCTTTACAACTCTGGACACTACAGAATAATTTAGCATGGCCAATCCACATAACCTGCACATCTTGAACTGTGGGAGGAAACTGGAGCACCCAGAGGAAACCCACGCAGACATGGCGAGAATGTGCAAACTCTACATAGACAGCTGCTTGAGGGTGGAATTGAACCTGGGTACCTTGTATGAGGCAGCTGTGCTAACTACTGAGCCACAGTGCCAACCAATGGAATGGAAAGGAATGGTGAAACCTGTCTGGACCTGGTTTGAATCTCACTCAGATGTGTATGAGTGACATTCTTAGTCCAAATATCATAGCAATTTGGCTTAGAATGCTGCCTTTGCCTTGGCACATGGACATGACATCAGATATGTGCCCTTCCAGCTGGGCAGGAGTCAGGGTTCCCTCCTGTAATTAGTCTTTCAACTTAAAGCATCAGCATTGATGGTAGAGGAGCGGCCCCTGCCTAAGACAGAAGGGAACTGTGTACGTACCTTTGTCTAGCTGGTTACTATAGGGGGTTTGTGTAAGACTATGTACAATTGGCTGGCCATTCCACCATTTGCTCAGAAAATCAGAGAATTCCATAAGAGCATTTGGGAAAGGATGTACAAAGTGAGAGAGTTCACGGAACATTAGATGGAGTTGGACCTGAGCATGTGAAGTCTCATTTTGCACTTTCAAGCAAAAGCTTATCTCATTACCTACCTTTGGCAACCCAGATTTCCAACTGCCTTTTATACTGGAAAATAACATCAGTCTCCTTGGCCTAGGAGCTGCGCTGTCACAGATTGGACGGCAGTAAGGAGCAGTTATCATTTATGCCAGTCACAGTCTGAAGCCAAATAAAAGGGATTTGGAGAATTACTCCAGTATAGAACTCAAACTGCTGGCTTTGAAGTTGGCTATTTCCTAGAAGTTCAGAGACATTCTGACCAGTGCAGTTTGACAAGGTAGAGGCATCTCCCAGCAGGGTTGTTGCTTGTCTTTATTGCTAACTCTTTAACTGGACATCTAACCTGCCATTGAGACAATAACGTTTAAAAATAGCATCAGATAGTGACACAGCTTGACCATGGCATCAGGGAACAGAATTCCTCTGGTGGTTGGTCCTGATCCTGCACTGAAAATCTAAGCCTTAGATTTTCAAAAAGTAGGCCATGCAGGGGATCCACAACAGACATAGGAAAGAGCAAAATTTGCAGAAGTTGGAAATCTGAAATGAAAACATAAAATGTTGGAAATACTCAGCATTGGTGGAAAGAGAAAGAGAGTTAACATTTCAGGTCCATGACCTGTCATCGCTTTTAAATGTTAACTCTGTTTCTCTGTCCATGGATATTGCCAGACCTGTCAAGTGCTTCCAGCTTTCAGACAACATACATATAAACAAGAAGAGATCGGTTTATGGTGATACGATTAAAACCATCAATCCAATCAATATAATGGCAAATCAGTTAGAAACACGAAACAGAAGTGAACAATTGCAATCATATTCAATGTCATTGGAAGAGCATTCCACCATGGGTTTTGAAGGCACCATTATCTGTGAAACAAATGACATGCCTGAAGCATGGCACAGAATATCCATGCTCAAATGTTAGCAAACAGATGATGGAAGTGACTTTGGAGTAGACCTTCAGGTGTTTTCAATTTATTGGCTGCTAACAACATTCTGGGAATTGACATATCACAGCTACACAAGTATATGTTCTTCAGCAATTACTGTAGTCAAGAATGCCGCACTAATGCAGACCATTGTAGTCATTGTGTAAGGAAATGCTGCAAAATCTGTGCAGACCTTGCAGAAGGTGGCTGTGGAACCAAAAACGTTCCTCTATACAGAATTATAATTAATCTCTGAAATATCTCATTTCATTTTAGCTAATCCTCAGCTAAAACAGATAAAACTTATTTGCTTAATCCAACATTCTTAATTTGATCTGCAGACTGTATACTGCAACAAAGATTACAAAGTACAGTAGGAATCAATTAAATTTCTGTATGGAAGCAGAAACTGAGTGGGCAGTTAGAAATGGCCAAACAACTCATCCACTAATGTCCTGCTCTCCTCCCACAGATTTTTACTTCGGCTTGCCCTTTCAGACACCTATCAGATGATATTTGTGGTCCTTCTTTGAATATGCAAGTCTTTGTGTGATGAAATCAACTGCTGTTTTAGGCAGGAGTGTGAGAATGAAAGTGATTAAAGTGTATCCTGCCAGGTTAACCTGGTAAGAGAAGCCAATATCAGCAAATGACCAAATAGGACAGCCTTTTACCTTACTCCACCTGCTTCACAATCTGTAATTAACTCATAAAGTGCCACAGGGATCAGTTAATGGGGTATTGGCTATTTACAATCTACAACAATGACGTCGACAAAGGAACTGGATGTATGGTAGCTAAATTTGCTGATGATATCAAAATAAGCAGAAAAAGTTGTCAATGGGAGGTAAAGAGTCTGAAAAGCAGCAAAGGAATATAGATGGGTTAAGCAAATGGGAAACATTTTGCCAGATGGACTTTAATGTACGAAAATGTGAACTCGTCCATTTTAAACAGGCAAACAGAAAAGCTGTCGATGTTTTAATAGAGAGAGATTGCAGAATACAGTGGTCCAGAGGGATCTGGGAGTCCTGGTCCATGAATCAAATTAATTAGTATACAGGTACAGCAAAAGATTAAGAATGCAAATGAAATGTTGCCAATTAGGGAATGTAATATGGAATTAGAGAGGTTTTACTGCAGCTGTACAGGGTGTGGGTGAGATCAGATCTGGAGTATTGAGTATAGCATTAGTCTCCTTATCTGGAAAAGAATATGATTACTTTAGAGGCAGGTCAGAGAATGTTTATTCCTGGCATGAAGGGCTTATCTTATGAAGAAAGGTTGAAGAGTTTGGACCTTTATTCTGAAGTATGGAAGAATAAGAAGTGATCTTCGCAAAACTCAGAAGAGCCTGAGGGAACTCAGCAGGATTATAGTGAGAGGATGTTATCCTTTTTGGAGGCTTAGAACTACGGGACACAATTTAAGAATAATTACATTTCCATTTAAAGATGGAGATGAGGAGAATTATTTTCTCTTAGCACTTGTTAGTACACAGAAATCCCTCCCTCAGAGACCAATAGTAGGTGGACACAGTCAGGTAAGTAGGTGATGGGTAGGTAGGTCTATCTCACAGCACAACATCTTTCATACCTCCCCTTCCTATGGACATCCATGGTGCACTCACCCACCTCTGGTCCTTACTCAAATAGTTTAATTCTAATCTCTCTGCCATGACCTTCAATAGGATTAAAAGAAATCAGCAGATTGTAATTTTCAGTTTGCCATTAATGCCTGTCCACCATCTACAAGGTACAAGTCAGGAGTGTGATGGATTTCTCGCCACGCACCTGGATGAGTGCAGCTCTAACAACACTCAGGAAGTGTTAGCATCCAAGACAAAGCAGCCCATTTGATTAGCACCACAAGCATTCACTCCCATCACCATTAACGTCAGTGGGAGCAGTGTCTACCATCTATGTTCTGTACTGCAGAAGCTCACCAAGGCTCCTCAGACAGCACCCTCCAAATCTATAACTATTACCATCTAAAAGGATAAGGACAGCAGGTACATGTAAACACCATCACTGCAAGATCCCCTCCAGGATGGATCTCACCATCCTGGCTTGGAAATATTTCAATGTTCCTCTGTCACTAGTTCAAAATCCTGGAATTCCCTCCCGAAGGTATTGTGGGCCCATCTTTAGCACATGGACTGCAATGGTTCAAGGCAGCTCACAGCACCTTCTCAAGGTACAAGGTGCAGGTTAGACCACATCTGGGAGCACCGTGGATAGTTTTAGTCCTCTTATTTAAGGAAAGAAATCATTTCATTGGAGGCAGTTCACAGAAGACTTGTTAGGATGATCCCAGGTTTGGAGGGATTGTCTTATGAGCAAAGACTAAACAGGTTGGGCTTCTGCTCACTGGAGTTTAGAAGAATGAGAGGTGATCTCATCGAAACATATGGGATTCTTAAAGGACTTGACAGGGTAAATGCTGAGCAGATGTTTCTCCTCATAGGAAAATCCAAGACCACAACAGCATAAACTGTAGTATTAATCAAGCGGGCTGCTTCCTGGATGGTGACACTTCCTGAGTGTTAGAGTTGCACCCATCAGAATAAAGGGACACCAGTTTCTTCTCTCAGATGGTTGAGAGACTTTGGAACTCCTTGCCACAGAAAGCTGTGGGGGCAGAGTCCTTGTCAATATTTATAGCTAAGATAAGACAGAGTCTTGAGCAGTCAGGGAATTCTGGAGAAAATGCAGGAAAGTGGATATGAGAAATGTCAATTCAGCCATGATCCTCTTGAATAGCAGAGAAGGCTCAAGGGGCCAAACAGTCTACACCTGTTCCTATTTCTTATGGTCTTATAAATGCTGGCCTGGCCAGTGACTCCTACATCCCACAAGCAATGATAACTAAAATCTACTGCATCACGAGTACAGACTTGGGTTAGCTGCACACAAAATATGGTATTGGCAAGCGTGGATTTGATTTGACTACATTCTTCCCAGTTGAAAACCTAGCTTCTGAGAACTTCATCCTCATGTCGATTTGGGACAAAGGAAGCCCTAAATCCTATTTGTTGCCTTCTTCACCTGCGAACTAAAAGCTGCAACTGTTTTAACGGCCTGCAATAATATGTGAATACAAGTAAGCAGCCCCAATGGATATTATCATAAATTTGTGATATCACTTTTGAGATATTACTTTTGTCTGAGTGCACAAAACAAAGTAATGAATGACATCTGTCAGGGACTGATGGTGTTAAGTGCACTTTGTACAAAATGAGGATTCAACATTATTTAAAACAGGGCAAGGAGAGGTAACTGTTGGTGTTACAGGTGCTTAGTGGATTGAAATTATTGGTTATAAATGTGTTATCTTGCTTTGGTTGACATTCCAACATTGCCCCCAGTGACACAACATGCCTCTGACATGGTCTTCAGAGTAGTGTTCTCCTCAGCTCCTACATTTCTTTCCATGTTATTTCTATGGCTTGGCCAGAAGAGTGCTAACGCCAGAACAGGAATGCTGCTTGTATTGAAGACAGGTGTTTAATAGCAGCATTTCATTCCAGGCTGCACTGGGAAACCTCCAAAAGGTAGGCATTGTTCATTCTTGGGGCTTGTTGCATAAGGTAATGGTTCTGAAAGGGATAAGGTTTCAGACTGCTCCACCGAGTCTGATGATGTCAGTCAGCTTTGGGCAGAGAATTAAGAAATCTAGCTGGAGGTCCCGATGGAATCATACATGCTACCCCTGTCTCGTCAGTCTTATTATGTCGAACTAGCAGCAGTCAAAATACATTTTCATTTCCCCCAATAGCTTCTCTTGAAATTTTCTTCAGGGCTACTTTGTGGTTTTCAGGGGCTACGTTTTCATTCTGAATTACTTATTTATTACCAGTCTGTAGATAGTACAGAACTTGAGTATTGCTCAGGAAAGATTTGTCCAATAAAAACCAAAAGAACTGCAGATGCTGTAAATCAGGAACAAAAACAAAGTTGCAGGAAAAGCTCAGCAGGTCTGGCAGCATCTGCGAAGGCAAAAACAGAGTTAACATTTCGGGTCTGTTGACCCTTCCTCAGAAAGATTTGTCCAAGTTTTTTCTTGCACTCATCAGGGCAATTCACAAGAAATACCAATGGAAAGGGAAAGCAACTTTTTATACTAGAATCATAAATTCATACAGCATAGAAACAGTGTCTTCCGGCCAACTTGTCCATGCTGACAAGGTATCCTAAACTGAACTAGTCCCATTTTCCTGTGTTTGGTCCATATCCCTCAAACCTTTCCTATCCTTTTACCTGTCCAAACGTCTTTTCAATGTTGTAATTGTACCTGCCTCAACCACTTCCACTGGCAGCTTATTCCAGATATCCACCACCCTCTGTGTGAAAAAGTTGCCTCCAGGCTCCTTTTAAATCTTTCAAATCATTTTAAATCCTTTTAAATCCTCTCACCTTAAATCTATGCCCTCTAGTTTTGGATGCTTCTATCCTTGGAAAAAGACTTTGGCTATTCACCTTATCAGTGGCCCTCATGGTTTTATAAAACTCTGTGAGATCACCCCTCAGCCTCCAACACTCCAGGGCAAAGTCCCAGCCTATCCAGCCTCTCCTTCTAACTCAAACCTTACAGTTTTTCTAGTTTAACAACATTCTTCCTATTGCAAGGTGACCAGAATTGTACACAGTTTTCTAAAAGTGGCCTCACCAATGTCTTGTACAGCCACACCATGACGTCCCAACTCCTATATTCAATGCTCTGACCAATCTATTTGCCCACTTCTTGGTTCATTGGCCCATCTAATCAACATGTTGTTGTACTCTAAGATAACCTTCTTCACAATCCACTATGCCACCAATTTTGGTACCATTCACGAACTTATTAACTATACCTTCTATATTCTCATATAAATGACGAACAACAGCGGACCCAAAACTGATCCTTGTGGCATACCACTGGTCACAGGCCTGCAGTCCAAATAACAACCCTCTAACACCATGTTCTGTCATTTAATTTTTTATCCAGTTGGCTCTATCTCCCTGGACCCCATGTGATCTAACCTCACCAACCAGTCTACTGTGTGGGATCTTGTTAAAGGCATTGCTAAAGACTATGTAAACAGCATCTACTATTCTGCCTTCATCTTCCTTCTTGGTAACCTCTTCAAAAAACTCGAATCAAATGTGGAGACGCGATTTCCCACACACAAAGCCATGCTGACTATCACTAATCAGTCCTTGCCTTTCCAAATGCTTGTAAATCCAAATTTTCATAATCTCCTCCAACAATGTATCCACCACTGACATCATACTCACTGGTCTATCGTTCTCTGGCTTTTCCTTGAAGCGTTTCTTAAATAAAGGCACAACATTAGCCACCTTCTAGTCTTCTGGCACCTCATCCTTGGCTATTGATGATACAAATATCTCTGCAAATGGCTCTGCAATCTCTTCCCTAGCTTTCCACAATGTTCTGGAATACACCTGATCAGGTCCCAGGAATTTATCCACCTTTATGTGTTTTAAGACCGATAGCACCTCCTCTTATTTAATGTGAGGTCTTTTCAGAACATCACTGTTTATTTCTCCAATTTCCCTAGTTTCCAAGTCTTTCTCCACAGAGAATACTGGCTGGTTGTGTTGTAGGGAAATGACCGCTCTCCAGTCTGTAGTGTTCAAGTGTGCCAAGATTTTTATTGGACCATACATGCAAAGCAACAGATCTTTCCAGTAGTAGAGCCTCACTGAATTCCACAAGATGTGGAGCTCACACTTAGAACACTCCAATCCTGTTCCCATTACAGTAGTTTCATAATATCAACACAGATTAGGCATCTGGCATCATGTGTCTGGGGCATTCAAATTTGCATGAATCAAACTCATACAATCTTATATTACCACATAACACCTCGAATGACCACTTATCATCTAACATTTCCTTTCCTTTTGTACCACTAAGGGTCCCTCCTTTTGGATCCCTAGTTAACCTGATGCCACTGGGACAAATCTTGAGATCCTCCACTCACGGTAACCTCCAGGGATCCCTGGTGGATTTCATATCATACAAATTTGGAATCAATTTACACCCTCACTCAGGTCCTAATGACCGCGACTAAATCTAGAATCTTTTCCCATCCAAATATCAAAAACTCATCTCGATTTTCCCCTCCTTCCCTTTCTGGGAGCTTTTTTTTAAGTTACGTTGGATACTGGAGTGTATTCTCTATTTCCTATTATCACTGTCTGTACAAATTGGGATATCAACAGCCTCTTGTTCATGTCTGCAATCATCCATCCTACTTCCCACCAGTTACACTGCATTCTTATCATTTGGATGAGTCACCAGCAAAATGCTATAACCATTGTCTAACTTTCTGCTTGTGAACAGTTGTTGATGACATTTTTATACTTGTTATGGCCTTTTGCACTGCAGGTGCAGCAGGCAGTGAGGAAAGCTAATGGCATGCTCTCCTTCATAGTTAGACGATTTAAGTATCAGAGTAAGAATGTTTTGTTGCAGTTATACAGGGCCTTGGTGAGGCCAAACCTTCAGTACTGTGTGCAGTTTTGGTCTCCTAGTCTGAGAAAAGACATTCTTGCTATTGAGAGAATCCAGCGATGGTTCATCAGACTGATTCCCAAGATGGCGGGACTGACATGAGGAGAGACTGAATCGACTGGACTTGTATTCGCTAGAATTTAGAAGAATGAGGGGGATCTCATGGAAACATAAATCCTGATGGGATTGGACAGGCTAGATACTGGAAGAATGTTCCCAGTGTTGGGGAAGTCCAGGACAAGGGGTCACAGTCTAAGAATAAGGGGTAAACCATTCAGGACTGAGATGAGGAAGAATTTCTTCACTCAGAGAGTTGCGAACCTCTGGAATTCTCTCCCACAGGAAGCTGTTGGGGCCAGTTCATTAGATATATTCAAGAGGGAGCTGGACGTGGCTCTTGCAGCTAAAGGGATCAAGAGGCATAGGGAGAGCACAGGAATGGGATACTGAGGTTGCATGATCAGCCATTGTCATATGGAATGTTGGTGCAGGCTCAAAAGGCCAAATGGCCTACTCCTTCACCTATTTTCTATGTTTCTATGTTTTTTCTGGGCTACTCTTCTTGGGTTACTCTTCCTGGGGCCAGGATGGTTCTTCCTACAAGATGGAAGTCTCTGACTGTAAAGGAGTCAATGATCTGAGATCAGAATGTGTGGTTATTGCAGCATTCCAGTTTTCCATAGAAGAACATTGTTCTATCCCTCAGAAAGCAACATTGGGTAGGGTAAGTTTGAAATTGCTTGATGATTTTTTCCAAGAAGACTAACAATAATCTTAGGCCAAAAGCATTTCTGATAGGTTTCTGGGTATTACAGGAGCAAATAATGTGATACTGTCATACAGTGCAAGTTTCTCGTATGGTCATCAAGAGGTCACCTCTCAAACCTGAGGGGACTACACATCGGCCAGCATCACTGGGACTGTTGTGATCCCAACAATCCAATCCACTCCCACAGACCTAAGTTTATACAGGTTCCATTCACATGTTTCTGTAGACATGTTTCTGTGGCACAACCATCAGGAACTTCATTGTAGTCCCCATTCCCCTGGTAACCAATTAGGTCAAGATTAGATCTAGTCTTCCTATAGACTTGTTAGTACTGAGGTACAGTTCCAAATTTTACATCCGCAATATCCAACCTAATCTTATCTACAAAGTCCCAAGCCAAATGTCACAGATCTTTCCTTGGACTGGGAGTCAGTGACATTAATGATAGCTGGGATAATAGGTTTTATCCCTTGATTATCCCTTTCTCCTTGAACCTGGTAGGTGGTAAGAGCATATTCTGTTCCCTGGCTATGAACTGCATCCTTCACAAGCTCTTTTGGGCCACCCAGGAAATATCTCCTGATTTGAATGATCTTCAGGAGTTAACATGATGTTTAGGCACTTAATGGATATCAACAGGTGGATCAGTTATTACATCACATATCATTACAACAAAGCCAATTTATTTTATTGCTCGACAATATTGTCTCTCTAATCCTGATTCCCAAACAAATCGGGGCAAATTAGTCCAGCCCATGGTAATACTTACAGTATTAACAACTCACAGGTCATGGGCAAACTCCTCCTTCTCTCAGGAGTAATCCATCTTCCCAGTCTCAAATTAGTGCTATCTATTCCAATGATTGTCACATCCCACTGACTATTGACAGCAATTTATTTTTGTTTGTTTGTGGGGTTGAAGGTAGATTTTCCTGCTAATCTTGTCTTTTAGGATGCCCAAGCTGTGGCATTCTACCACAGGATAGTTAAGAGAATGACTGGTTACTGTCCTGTGACAGAAGAGGTGGTGAGTTATGAGGTTCCACCTGCAATCAATACTTCCACTTTCCTTTTTTGGCAATATCTAGACATAGGCAGGTTCACTGGGCAGTCTCACCTCATATGGCCCATGCCACGTCAGGGTGAACCCAGGCCTCTAGGTGGCTCCTTTGCCAATAACATTCCCTCCTATCTTTGGCTTATCCCATAACTCTTTGTTTCCATTGTTCCTTTCTAGGTCCATTAATGACTGCTGCTTCCTTACCTGAGAACATAACTCCTTTAACAGTTCACGCAATGTTACCACATACACCCTAACACTATCTGTCAGTGATCCTACATCTTCACTTCCTGTTCTGGTTCGGTCCAGGAACTAGAAAGCCAATCCAGTTGTTAATTCAAATG
The DNA here is from genome assembly GCA_024137785.1 of Ginglymostoma cirratum. Lineage (NCBI taxonomy): Eukaryota > Metazoa > Chordata > Chondrichthyes > Orectolobiformes > Ginglymostomatidae > Ginglymostoma > Ginglymostoma cirratum. Next base: position 26,758,989 of record JAHRHZ010000069.1, on the reverse strand, counting down.
GCATTGGTCCTGTCATCTGGCCTAGTGATCAGTTTTCCAGGTTTGTAGTGTATTGGATGCTTCATCATTCTTTTATCCTTATCAGTACGCCAACATTATTCACCCATGTCCTTGTTTTCCACTATTGTTACACTTGAGCTATCCTTTCTTATTCTGTCTGCTTTCCCTAGCACACTGCCCAACTCACCACAGGTAAAACACTGGCTAGTATTAATAGCCTACTTTAATAATACTGCTATCTCCATGGCTTGCACAGTGGTTCTCAGGATACCATTATACACTTAATGGTAAGGTCCTGGGGAGTGTTGCCGAACGCAGAGACCTTGGAGTGCAGGTTCATAGTTTCTTGAAAGTGAATTCACAGGTAGAAAGGATAGTGAAGAAGGAGTTTGGTACGCTTGCCTTTATTGGACAGTGCATTGAGTATAGGAGTTGGGAGGTCATGTTGTGGTTGTACAGGACATTGGTTAGGGCACTTTTGGAATACTGCGTGCGATTCTGGTCTCCCTCCTGTAGGAAGGATGTTGTGAAACTTGAAAAGGTTCAGAAAAGATTTTCAAGATGTTGCAGGGTCTGAGCTGTAGGGAGAGGCTGAATTGGCTGGGGCTATTTTCCCTCAAGCATTGGAGGCTGAGGGCTGACCTTAAAATCATGAGGGACATAGACAGGGTATATAGACAGGGTCTCTTTCCTGGGGTAGGTGAGTCCAAAACAAGAGGGCATATATTTAAGGTGAAGTGGGGGAGGACTTAAAAGGGACCTTAAGAGCATTTTTTTTGTTTCGAGAGGGTCATGTATGTATGGAATGAGCTGCCAGAGGAATTGGTGGAGGCTGGTACAATTACACCATTTAAAAGGCATTTGGATGGTATATGAATAGGAAGGGTTGAAAGGGATATGGGCCAAATACTGGCAAATGGGACGAGATTTATTTAGGATATCTGGTCGGCATGGATGAGTTGGACTGAAGAGTCTGTTTCCGTGCCGTATATCTCTATGACTCTCTATGACTCTATGCACATAAAGACCAATAATTTGAATAAAACACACTTCACATTCAAAACCAACCCAGAAACAACTGGCTATTATTTGAGTTTGGAAGATGTAAGAACAGCATTTCTAATTTTTGTCCCTGGTAATGTAAAATAAATGATCAAACGCTGCAACCTTTTTAAAGGTCCATTCACTTCTGAGACTGATAGCCTACTTAGAAATTCATAAGTCACATCACACTGATATACAATCAATCAGGTTGATGGAAGGTGTGACTTCTCAGGCAATTCCAAAGCAGTTTTAAAATCACTGACCTTGCAGATTTTGTTTCACATTTTCTTTTATAGCTAATGAAGTCCAGTGAAGTACAACCACCTGGGAGGCATGGACAAGAACTATAATCCGTTTATTAAAAAGGTTCGAAAAGTTAACAGAATCAGAGGGGCATGTAATTTTGTGCTGATCATTCTTCAGAATTGGTCTTAAATTGAAACTCAGTAACCCATTGACTACACAGTCATTGTAGTAAAGATATCAACAATTCATGATGTCAGTCCCTGATTTGGTATAACATATATTTTAATTTGTTAAGAATAGCTTAAAATATGCTGGAAATGAGGAATATGTGGGCACTATCGACTATTTTCATGCAATGGATGACTATGGCATAATTACATGATCAGTAAAAAAATTTAGACAATATGCCAATATTTCTTCCTTTAAGCAGGTACTATAAAGTTTAACGCAAAGAATATTATTACCTTCACCAGCGCATTCTTAAATATGCACTTGATTTCATGGCACGAGTTGCAAATTTTAGGTTGTTACTATGTTAATAGTGTCAAGAATGTAAGCATTCCTCTGCTAGATTCCATACCCACAAGAGGAACTTTGCAATGACATTGTCATAATTTTAATTCAGAATATTACTTGTCTGGAAGTATTTTTTAAAGACTATTGCAGTTCTTGCAGCAACACTAAGGACTTACATTTTTCCTAATAATTGTTTGTGTGCGGCATGACAGTTAAAACTAATACATAAGATAACTAGGAGACTTCCAGGTCTCAGCAGAGATTAAAGCTGCCTGTGAGGGTTTAGTGGCTATTACTTGCAGTCAGAAACACCAGTCAGCTTAATCTACAGATACACTACCCTTGATCTATAGGTTACCTTTATAATAAAAGTTGTATTAGAAAACCTGAAAATCATTAAACGCTAACAGGAAGGAAAATAATCCTGTCTAACCCATTTTCTTGGTCAGTACATTCATGGTATTCTCAGAAGTACATATAAAATAATGTTGGCACATAGTAAAAAAGGAATTTGGACTTTGTTGTCATCAGGAGCCATACAGCATGTCTTGAAAGATAAGGAAAGCATTGGAAAGTTATAATGAACACCTACCATATTATGAATATTATACACCTGAAGAACTATTATGAAAATGATATCGTTCCCAATCCCCAGCTTTAATTTAGCTTACCCCTCCTTTTGTGTTGAGGAGCCAAGAATTCTTGAATGTAAATGTTAGAATTAATAATTACCTTGCATCCTAATCAGTGCATGATTATTCTGGTGAGTCCTATGTTCCAATATGGATTCTGGTATCCGACACTAACACTGTGTTACTTACAATCGGCGTCCTGGATTCAAAATCAATAGAATTGATGGGTTAGATTTTTTTAAAAATTGTGCAGCAAGAAGATATTAGCCCAAATTTTCAAATTGCTTTAGAATCCCTATTTCCAACCCAGATTAGACTAAAAGTTGTTCACTCTTATTTGGAAGAACTTTTTGAAATATGTCTGGGCCATGAACAGTGCCAATCAAAGCAGCATTGTTGTCCTTTCCCGTGCTGAATAAAGCGGACTGGTGCCAAAACTACACACAACTTTTCAGCAGTGAGGTGCCATCTTCTGAGGTTTAAAAAGTCTGTAAGGCACTTCAACAACAACTGAGAGAAGGTAATTGTGTAAGGTAAATGAGGGTGTATGGTACCAGGTGGGTAAATGGTTAGAGTACCATGGGAGTCAGGGGTAGTCTGGCAGGTAACTGGGTGAGTGATTAAGCTAGGTTGGGCGGGGAGAGTTAGGGTCAGATGGGGCAGAGCTGGGAGAGTGGAGGACCTGGTCAAGTTGGGTCGAAAGAACGGATATTAAGATTTCATAGGAGGGGTCAGATCTACATTATGGGAATGTGGTGGTATCATGTTGAGGGGGATGGGTGATGGCTTGGGGATAGAAGACAGTGGGTGGGAAATCAAGAAATCAGCCAGGATTGTCACATCTATTGGGGGGTCAGGTTAGATTGGGGGCAGTGGCAATCGGGTCAAAGATGATGGAGGTGAGTTAGAGGTGTAGGAGTCAGGGAGGGGAGGTCAGATATGTCAGAGGTTTGAATGTTGTGTTGGGGACCACTTTGGTGTGGGGGCAGGCATGTGGCAAGTCCCTAGGGTATGTTGGGTTTAGGGTGAAAGGAGAGGGCAGAACTATTTGGAGAATTGGATAGGTGGTGGTCGGGAGGGGGATTATCAGTGGTGGGTCGGGGATGGAGCTGGTGTCAATTTTACGGTTAACCGCAAGTTAGAGGAGGTTTTAATCCCTCTAACCTTTACTTGCGAACTATTCAGCTAAGAGAGTTGGAACCATCCAAAATTTCCAACTCTAACTCAGAGTTGAGAACTTATTCAATGGGTTCCACATACCAGATAATTGCCTACTGGAATTTCAATTTCCCAGGCAATTTCCATACAGTCAGCTGAGTTAGGACTTCCAAGTGCTGCACAATCTGGTCTATACTGCTGCAACAATTGTCTTCCTACTAGAAAGTCCAGATTGTTGTTTGAAAAGTGCCAATTTTCTCTTTCTTTACACTTACTGCAAATCTGAAAGAGCTTCAGATCAGAGTATACGATGCATCAGAGTCCAATCTGACCCTTTTTATGACTAAGCTGATGCGCTTGCATCCTCATGATTCCTTCACTTGCCTGCTGTAACAGTCTCTTAATTCTGCTTCTCAGACACATCACTCCTTATTGCCTTTCAGAACTGATTCATCAAATTATTGCTGGCTGCAATTAACTTTATGCTAGTGGTGTTATTTGTTCATCTCTTTCTCGGACTGAGTTTGAATTCTATCCCACAGGAAAGAATATTTCTAATTATTATGGGACTGAACAGCAAGAAATAAATACAACTTCAAATCATGAATAGCTTCCAGATAGGTAATCCATGTAATCCAATAAATGGTCGTGAAAATAAATTTACGTTCTACCTCTGGACTGAATAACAAGTATTTCCAAGCAAATGTAAAAAGTAATAGATTGTAGATCATAGAATGATTCAAAGTAGTCAGTACTCTAACTGTAAACTATTACACAGCTTAAATTATGATTTTGAAAAGTAATTTTAGGTATTTTTTATGATTCAGTATTAATAAAGCCAAACAGGGGATAGTAATTGGAAAAGGAAAACTCTACCATTAAGACAGTCCTACAGAGATTCTTCTGGCGGGGATGGAGTTTTCACCCACCAGCAAAAGACCTACATTGCTTCTTTCCAGAAAGGGCCTTCACATTGGGTGGTACTCAGGTACTTCACAGGCCAGTGGCACAATCTAGGATCTTGAGATAGGGATCGAAGTCCCACCAGACGCAAGCTGCTGTCAAAGAGATCTGCACTTCCACTGACCAGCAACACTACTGGGGAAATGGTGGCTGCTTATATCGCACCCATACAATGCCTTACACTCGGCCCAAGGCAATAGGATGGCAGGACGGAGTCCAGGGGATGGACTGTTGCGGAGAGGGATGTAAAGTTTATGTCAGGCATAGGGAGGTCAGCAGTACTGGAGATCCCAACAAGGAGTGCCACACAGGTACTCCCTTCCTCTGCGCGCTGCTGGATTAACACTAGTGGCACTGCCATGAGGCCTTTCAATGGGTATTAATTGGCCATTTAAGGACCTCAATATAGGTAGCAGGATGGCAAGGCTGCCTACAGCCCTTCATTGAGGTGGAGGCTGGAAGTGGGGTGTCTCCATCCCCACCCCTACTCTCCCCTAACTGATTAATTCCCTACCCTGCCATCAAACTTATTTTACTGCAGTTAAGATTCCTGCCAAATCAAATTCAAATTTGATACAGAGACTGTGATTAAAGGCAACTTTATGTTGAAAATCTAAGTTCATTCAAACAATTTGTAGAACTACAAAGAAAACATTGAAAGACTCAAACAAAAACTGGAAAAAAACTCAGCAAGTCTGGTAGCAACTGTGGAGAGAAAACAGTGTCAATGTTTTGGGTCCAGTGACCCTTCATTAAAACCTGCCAGACCTGCTGAGTTTCTTTAACAATTTCCGTTCTGTTTCAGATTTCCAGTATCTGCACTTCTTGTTTATTGAAAGATCTAAAAGTAGTCATGCCAAGTCCATGTGAAAGTATAGCTTCAATTTGAAGCTTTTTGGACTGAAGTACAGAAATGCCAAATTAGAACCCCAATAAAACTATTCTCTTTCAAATAATATTTTGTCATGTAGTTGCCCAAAGCAGTTCTGTACTTTCATGTTGATCTGAAAGTCCCATTAGTGAAGTTACTTTGTAGTCCAAGTAGAAATGAATAGTTAGTTGAAATATCTTGCATTGATACCTTTACTGGACTTATAATTATAATGTTTTTATTCGTTGCATTTGAAATAGAAATGTCTGTAGAAACAATGATTAAATAATAGATACATCTAAACGTGGCAAAAATTAATGTAGTGTAGGAAATTCTCAATTTGTAAGTAAAGGCATGATGGACAAATATTGCCCAGTGCTTACTTTCAGATTCTCTAATCTCTTCTGGGTTTACTGGGTTCCACTGAGGCAAACATTATAATTTGGCTCAGAGAAAAATAATCTCAAATTCCTGCTGCTATCTGTATCTAACAAGTTCTATTGGAAATGCTCATTGACTGTCTCAAGCGAAAGGAAGATTTGATGTAGCTGAGTAGATGTGGTTGAATAGCCCTCTCAGCACGTACTTCACCAAAATATTTCCTGACCTTTGAAAATATCAGCCTTGCTCAACAAATGTTAAAGAAGACAACTACTTTGAGCTTTCTCCCAATATAGGTGTGAAACAGATTTGATATCTGCTACTCTTGTTAATTTGAGCCTTGATAAATCTCAGGCCTCCTTTCCTTATTATTTGTGAACTGCTTGATTAATTCAAACATTTCATTAATTAAAGAGTTCAAACGCCAGTGGCTTCAGCAAGGTATTTGGGTGGTGCAGTTAAGTGGAAAGAGAGGGAAGACATTTAGAGGGGGCAGAGGTTGGGCTTTATTGGCATGATCTTTGAAAGGTTGGAATTCCTGGCATCTTCAGAAAAAAAAATCTCATTTTAGATTTGAAATATTTTTGTTTTGAATGGTCAGCTACTCCACAGCTGATGCCATAGATTGGAAGTTGAACAGCAGTTGAAAACTATTCCTTGGTGGAAAAATGTAACTTTGTTTGATTAATTCACAGGATGAGGGTGTCACTGGCAAGGCAGCATTTAATACCCACCCCTAATTGCCCAGAGGGCAGTCAGATGACAACCACATTGCTGTGGCTCTGGAGTCCCATGTAGGCCAGATTGGGTAAGGATGGCTGTTGCCTTCCCTAAAGGACATTAGTGAACCAGATGGACTTTTTTTCCCCCTTACAATCAACAATGGACTCATGGTCAGCACAAGACTCTTAATTCCAGACATTTTTTATTGAATTCAAATTCTACTATCTGCCATGGCAGGGTTCAAACCCAGGTCTCCATAATATTATCTGGATCTCTGGGTTAACAGTTCAGGGATAATACCACTAGGCCATCACCTTCACTGCAAGTAAATAGACCCTTTTTGACTGGTTCCTGAAACACCTACACTTTGCTCATCCACTCCCTCAAGGAACTAATTGGGAGGTTACAAAGGGTGATTATCCAATTCCATGGAGAATCTAGCCAGACAACTTTAAGAGGAAAAGAGAGGATACTTGCTATTATATGGGCATGTCTGTTCACTACAGTGTATAAGCTGCTGCTGAGAAAGATTGCAGCCGCTGTCCTCTATGACTATAGGAAGCTACAGGGCCTGCTTAGTCCAATGTGGTAAATGAAAATTACTTCCAGATTTAAGTGGAGGAATTTCTTAGAGTTAACAAAATATTGGCTATTGCAACGTTTATTTTATGTTAGCAAAAAGTTGCAGGTTAAATTAAGATTATATAACATAACTGCTATTAATTACTAAATAAGAAACCTGTTTTATTTCTGAAGGCTGAGCCTCACTTCTGCAGAAGTAGTCTTGTGGGCTTCCTGCCCCAAGTGGTATCAGCAAGTTGATATTAATAAGAAAGACTGGCAACAATGAATCTAACCAAGGCATCTCAAATGGTTCTGGTGTACACTGTTCTTTCAAGAATTTTATTTGTTTTGGGGTTGAACTAATCATCAAAAGCTTTAAGTAGTTCTTCAAAAGTATTTGTGTTTTCTTTTATCACTTAACAAGCTATAATATCATCAGCTATACTCCCAATTTTACACATACATGTATTTACTTGTTCAGCTTCTGATTTAGTGTCCAATTTGGAAGCTATTCTGTATATCAGAAATTGTTTTCTCCAAGATATCAAATCTGTGTTCCATTTGGCCTGTCTCCGAAATGAAGTCTTTCGAAAAATATTGTTTCTGATACTGAGTCATCCTAACGTGATTGCATTTTACTTGCTGACAATACTTTCTACTTCATAGTAATAACAGTTTTCTGCTGTTCTGGAAGGCTTTCCCTTGCTTGGCAACTGAAAAATGGAGGATTCCATTTTTGTAGCAAAGATAGTGAAGAGTGCCATTTTCACAGCTTCACTGTATGAATGCCCCATTCACAGCTTTAATAAAGATTTTCTGTTTTAACCAAGATTTCTCTGAATGATTCAAGGTCCCTACATTTTAAATAAATGATTCCTGCCCATATAATGGTTCTGATGAAGGATCTCCTACGTTTTCTTCAGCCTGAAAAAAGTCCCCCTAACTTTCTGTCTCTATTTAATTAAATCTGCTCAGGTCCAAAGTTATTGCTTTAATTATTCTGTCTCTTCATCCGTAACCTCAGATTAATATTCATTTCTTGGCCTCTTAATTTTATTCCTGTAGCCGTTTCTCATGGTGCCCATTCACTGTGACAGTGATGCTTGATCTGATCTGGAAGTAATTTTTAAAAATTTCTTGCCTTTCTAGTCCAGGTTACTACACCTTTTAAAAATTTCTCCTGGCTCATGGTGATTTTAAGCTTTGCTTACAGAATCTCCGATGTCTATTTGCTCATCTTTCAACTCTGACTCAAAACCACTCCCACAGACCAGCACTTCCCAGTTCAGCCAATGTCTGCTTTAGAACTATTCATTCTCCTTTTCCAGGGAGTTGCTAACTCTCCCGTGGCCAGCGTGTCTCTTACCAGACATTATTTTATCATTTACTGGGGTATTCTTCCTCAGTACGGAGTCCCACAAGGGTTTCTTCTGTTGGAACCTCCCGTAAGATTCTCGAATCTTCAGCTCTTCCAGGCTGCTGACTGTGGTGCATAAGCTTCAGATTGAGCCTGAAGATCTCACTCATTGCTGCTCACCATGTGTTGTCAGAGCAGTCAAATCAAATCTGAACTGTTGCCTACCATAATGTGTGGACATGCCAGCTCTCTACATTGTATGAGCTGTTGCTCATGAAGGTTGCTGCCTGCATCCTCTGTAAGTATGGTAACTACAGGACCTGCTTAGTCTAATGTGGTTGAGGTATATCACTGTCTTGTCTCGCTAGGCCTTGTGGTTAACAGGACTTTTTGTTTGCACATATATCATTGTTCCTCCAGTGTTGCCGGGTTCAGATTTGTGGCTGTCGCCACACCAAATGGACTGTGGCAGTTTTAGAAGGCGTTTCCACTCACAACTTGTCTAAATCACCTTGAAGCCGCCTTGCATCCAGCACAAATCGAAAGTGTGACGGAATACTCCCCAGTTGCCTAATTGTGAGCAGTTCCACCAACACTCAAGAAGCTTGATACAACCCAGGACAAAGCAGCCTGCTTCATTGGCACCACATCCACGAACATTCAATGGCCTCCACCAGTATTAGTAATGTGCACCATCTACAAATGCATTGCAGGCATTCACCGAAGTTTCACCAAAGATCCTGAGACAGCACTTTCCAAACCAACAACAATTTCCATCGAGGAGGACAAAGGCAGCAGATACCCCACCCGTTAGTTCCCCTCCAAACCACTCACCATCCTGACTTGGAAATATATCATTGGGTCAAAATCCTGGAATTTCCTGCCTAACAGAATTGTGGGTCTACCTCCTGCACATTTACTACAGCAGATCAAGACACCAAATCACCTTCTCAAGGGTAACTAGGGACATCCACATCCCACAAGTGGATAAAAAAAAAATCCATCACCTCCGAGGAACATAATGTTAAATACCTGGAAATTGTTTTCGAAAAAAAAATCATAAAACTGTTCTCTAGATATATAGCGTACATTAAATTGGTTTCTGAATAAATTGCAACAAAAATCACGTTAAAAATCTTTAAAATGTACTTTTAGTTACCTTACACCCAAAAGAACCAGCCAAATTTTTAAAGCCCCTTTCAACAACTGCAAACACATGCAGTAGGGATTAATTTACCCGAGGATGTGGGTACTATAATGGACCAGCCTTCTCCTAGCCCTGCGTTATTAAAATTAGTGTTAAAGATAGGGGAAACTCCAGTCACACTCAACATGAATTCAGTTCATAATTCTGCAAGCTGATGTGCCAATTACATATTATGATCAAATGGTGTAGAAAAAGCAGCATAACAAAATTGAAACTCCAGTTCAGTGCGAACCAGCACTGGACACCTGTTCATTTCGATTATGAGAATGTGACTCCATTTCATAAGCTACTTCGACAAGGGACCCTCCGAAATGTCCACCTTCTTCCTCAATCGAGAATTCCCCACCTCTGTTGTTGACAGGACCCTCAACCAGGTCCGACCCATCTCTTGCACTTCCACCCTCACCCCTTCTCTTCCCTCCTGCAACAGCAATAGGGTTCCCTGTATCCTTACCTACCATCCCACCAGCATCCACATCCAGAAGATCATCAGATGCCAGTTTGCCACCTCCAGCGAGATGTCACCACCAGACATATATTCCCCTTGTTGCCTTCCGCAGGGACTCTTCCCTCCAGGACACCCTGGTCCACACTTCCTTCATCCCCAACACCTCCCCACGGCCCTACGGCACCTTCCCCTTTAACCGGTGAAGGTGCAACACCTGCCCATTTACCTCCTCCCTCTCCAGTATCCAAGGGCCCAAACATACCTTCCAGGTGAAGCAACACTTCATCTGCACTTCCCAGAATCTAGTCTACTGCATTTGCTGCTCACAATGTGGTCTCCTCTACATTGGGGAAACGAAGCGTAGATTTGGCGACTACTTCCGCTCACAAAAAAACCCTGAACTACCTGTTGCCTGCCACTTTAACACACCACCCTGCTCGCTGGCCAACATTTCTGTCTCTGGCTTGCTGCAGTGTTCCAGCGAAGCCCAATGCAAGCTGGAGGAACAACACCTCATTTTTCTACTTGGGGAAACCACAGCCGTCCAGACCCAAATGGAGTTCAATAATTTTAGGGCTTAAACTCTCCCATGTCCCAGTCTCCTACCCCACACACCAGGCCTTGTTACCACATAGCCTGCCACTACACATCTCCTGTTATTAGTCACTAATAGTCCCGATTAACGACTATTCACCCTCCCAGCCTGATCGTTAGTAACTCCTTTGTCTGTCCAACTGTCTTTCTCTTTGGGCTCTATCCTATCGCTTACTCCCTACCCCACCCACCTCCCTGTTTACTGCATATAAACTGACATTTTCCCAGCCACAATCAGTTCTGAGGAAGGGTCACCGGACCCGAAACGTTAGCTCTGTATTTCCCTCCACGGATGCTGCCAGACCTGCTGAGCTTTTCCAGAAACTTTGTTTTTGTTCCTGCATCCGCAGTTCTTTCAGTTTTTGTTTCCATTTCATAAGCTGTTGTCCAGCAACAAATCAGCAGATTCACTACTAACAGAAACAGATGCTTAGGACAAAATCATTTTCCAAGAATAGATTGATTGGTTTTCTGTTCAGAACAGGCCTGAAAGATAAATTATTATTTGTAGAATGGCCTCTCAGTTTCAGCCATTTTTCATACGCTTAATTAGTAGATCGAGAGTTCAAGTTCCCAGGTGATTAAGCCCTTCAATTTTATTTGTGTTACTTGGGGGAATTTTGTTGATTTTTAAGCTAAATGTCTATTTTGAGCACAGCACAGCAGCAAGGAGTTATATCATGCATGGTAAGAATAATTAACACCAGTCTCTAATCACTGATTAGGACAAAGCTATACCAACTAACAGCCATGCTCTCTAAATAGGTGGATGTTATGTCATTGAATGGGCTGCCAGGTGAAGTATAATGTAGGAAACAGGAAGAAGAGGAAAATGTATAAGCATATCATTGTAGCAAAATTAGTCACATTTAATAGAGTCATACAGCACAGAACAGACCCTTCAGTCCAACTCGTCCATGCCAACCAGTTTCCCAAACTAAACGTGTCCCATTTGCTTGTGTTTGGTCCATATGTTTTTAAACCTTTCCTATTCATGCACCTATCCAAAAGTCTTTTAAATGTTGTAACTACACCTGCATCTACCACTTCCTCTGGCAGTTCATTCCACATTCAAACTACCTTCTGTGTGAAAACTTTAACTCTCAGGTCCCTTTTAAAACTTTCTCATCTCACCTTAAAAATTTGCCTCTTAGTTTTGAACTCCCCACCCTAGGTAAAAGAACTTTGCTTTTCACCTTATTGATGTCTCTCATGATTTTATGAACCTGTATAATGTCACCCCTCAAACTCCTACACTCCAGCGGAAAAAATTCCCAGCCTATCTAGCCTCTCCTTATAACTCAAACCCTCCAGTCCTGGTAGCATCCTGGTAAATCTTTTTGGAACTGGAATTTGCTTTCAATGTTCTCTAATAATTTGACTTAGCTTTGGTTAGAACACTCTCCTTTTGGTTCAGCCATGAAGGATAGAAGTCTCTCTGTTAAGTACAATTAACTCAGGCTATCTCAGTCACAGGGTATAATTTGTACACTGCAATCTGCTCAAATTAAGCAATTTGGCAAACCTGGCTAAAGCAACTGCAAGCTGAATGAGTTTCTGTCAATAAAATGTGACAACATCCATTATTTAATCATTTGTTCATGTGTGTTGTCTTCAAGCGTCATTAATCTTTGTACGTTGATACTTTCTTCCCAGCTATGGCATAGCAAATCAATACTCGCTGCCAGTCTTCTTGTCAAGCCTATTATTATATCCTGAGCCTTATTGAACATTTGTTTGCTTTATAAATGGTACCAATTATATTCAAATAACTTCCTGAGAAGAGTGTTTGTCTGATGAATTAACTGACACAAGGTGAAAAGATGTCAATTAGGAGCAATGTGTTTTTTTTAAATAGAGCAGCCCTTGCTGAGAATGCATCTGCACAGACACTGGGTCAGGGAAGACTGGTCTAGCACTGGTTTTCTGGAGGTTATAGCTGCTTACAGTCACAGTCCAGTTCCACGCACCAAGAATGCAAATTTGAATAAAGTACTGATATACTGTGGATATATGTTATTGTAAACAAGACGAAGATATTCCAACGTAATTACACGTAAAAAAGTAGAATTGTTCCACTCCTTATAGATCTCAGCTAAATTTTAGACAAAAGTTATCATATGAGCTAGTAGTTTGGAGTCTGGCTTTTGTGTTGTACTTACAGTATAATTCCATGGAATTTTAAAAAAATTATTTCATAGATGTGTGCATCTCTGGCAAGGCCAGCCTTTATTACCCAAACCCATTGCCTTTAAGAACATGGTGCTGAGCTTTATTTTGAACCACTGCAGTCCATGTGGTATAGGTACGCTTATGATGTCATTACGAAGAGGGTTCCAGAGTTTTGACTTGACGACAGTGAAAGAACAATAATTTAGTTCCATATCAGCACTGGTACATTGATTCAAAAGTAACTTGTATACGGGCGTGTTCCCATGCACCTGTTTACCATGCCCTTCTAGCCATTAGAGGTTTCAAAGATGCAGAATCAAAGGAACAAAGGATGGTGCAAGCTGCTGTCAACGTGCATCAGTGGTGGACAGATTACATGTTTAAAGTGATAGATGTGATATTAATCAAGAGGTCGTCCATATCCTGAATGCTGTCAATCTTCTTGAGAATGACTGGAGCTGCACTCACCCAAGCAAGTGGTGAGTATTCTGTCACAGCCCTGTGTTGTCCTTTACAGATAACGGGCATGATTTGGGAAACCAGGAAATGAGCTACTTGCCACAGAATTCCAACCTTAGGAATCTTGAACACTGATTTGATTTGATAAGCTGCCACATCAAAGGTTATTAAAGGAAACAAAAGTTCACGGTGTTGAGGGTAAGATACTTGCAAGAATTGAAGCTGGCTAACAGGAAGCAGGCAGTAGGAATAATGGGACAAAAACAAAGTTGCTGGAAAAGCTCAGCAGGTCTGGCAGCATCTGTGGAGGAGAAAACAGAGTTAACGTTTCGGGTCCAGTGACCCTTCCTCAGAAATTAGGAGGAATTTCCTACTTCCTTAGTAGGAATAATGGGGTCTTTTTCAGTCTGGCAGGGTATCATGAGCGATGTGCCACAGGGGTTGGTGTTGTGGCCTCAACTCTTTTACAATTTGGACGAATGATTTGGATGAATGGACCAAAAGCATCAAAGGTAAATTTGTTGATGACACAAAGATGGTGTGTGAAAGTGAGTTGTGAAGTGGACATAAGGAGCTTACAGAGGGATAGAGACAGGTTAAGTGAGTGGGCAAAGATCTGGCAAATGGAGTACAATGTGGGAAAGTGTGAAATTGCCCATTTTGGCAGAAAGAATGCAATAGAAGCATGTTATCAAAATGCTGGGAGGTTGCAGATCTCTCAGATCCGGGTGCATGAATCATAGAAAGTTAGTATGCAGATACTAACAAGCAATCACCAAAGCTCGTAGAATGCTGTAGTTTATTGTGAGAGGAATTGCATACAAGAGTAGAGAGGCTATGCTTCAGTTATACAGGGCATTACTGAGACCAAATCTGGAGTACTGTGTACAGTACTGGCCACCATACTTACAGAAGGATGTTAATACATTAGAAGAAGTTCAAAACAGGTTTAATAGAATAATACCTAGAATGAGTAGAATGCTTTATGAGGAAAGAGTAAACACGCTACACCTGTATCCTCTGGAGTTTAGAGGAGACAGAAACATAAGATTCTGAGGGGTCTTGACCAGGTAGATGTGAAAAGGATGTTTCTTTTTGTTGGAGAATCCAGAACTACGGATCGCAGTTTAAAAATAGGGGAGAGACTCTTATTTAAAACAGAGATGAGGAAACACTTTTCTTTTAGAGGGGTGAGAATTCTGTTCTTCAAAAGTCAGTGAATGTAGAACCTTCAAATAGTTTTAAGATAGAGGTGGATAGATTATTGATCACCAAGGGGATGCATGATTATCAGGGCATATTGAGTTGAGGTTAAAAATCAGATCAGACATGGTTTTATTGAATGGCGGCACAGGGCCTGGACAGCCAAATAGCCTACCCTAGTTCCTTGTGCATATACTCATGTGTACAATTTTGATCTCCCTATTTAAGGAAGGATGTAAATGTACTTGAGATGGCTCAGAGGAGGCTTACTAGATTGATGCCTGGAATGAGTGGGCTGTCTTAGAAAGATTGGTCGGATAAGCTGGTGTTGTTTCCACTCGATATTGTGTTGTGTCTCACAAGAGCTATGCAATACACCTTTAAAGGACATGCTCATGGTGTCATCACCTATCATGACAGGTGACCTAATGGTATAAAGTTATCGGTCTCCAGCTTACTGAGCTCTGTCCTCTTGCAACCATGATATGCTGAGGGAACCATGCCACACTATATCCAAATTACTTACCCAGAGCCCAGACTGTAAGTGCCTGTGATTGTATTTTACATACATAAATATCAGGAGCTGTAATAAAATTTTGAATTCTTCACTCCTACCTGACCCATGTCATCTATTTATATTATGGGAGCTAACATAAGTATCACCATTGGATAGTTACAAATCATCAGTGTACAACATTTCACTATCACACTAAGGTAATAAGCAGCTTGGTTTTCAGGACCAGAAGAATCCTCACTGAAGATTAGTCAACCCTGGATTGTGTAGCATTTGGACAACACAACCAGTTTACTTAGTACAGATCTCCTGTTGAAATAGGTAGGAGACAGACTTACCTTCATTCCACTTAAAGTTTCAGACCTATCAAGCCTAGAAGCTCTGTACTGCTGTTATAAATATATATAAAAACGTTTTGGCTTGCATCCTGATATAAAAGACATAATAGTCAAAAGGCTTCTGAGATGCTTAAAATTTGACTTGGCTGCCTAAAGGTTTCTAAGGCTTATGGATGCTACAGCAGTCATTAGGTACTTGCCAGTTTAACTCTATAGCCCACTTAATTTAAACAAAAATGGCATTTTAAGCACTAAAAAGTGATTTTCTAAACTAGAGAAGCTTCTCTGAGTGCAGCAGTTGGATGGTTCAGCCATTTGATGGTGTGATGTTAACACTCCTTACTTGGTGCCTTAATAGCTGAAACTTGCTGGAACATGCCTTTATTTATTTAAGGTGCACATCCATTCTCAGCAAAACTTCTTAAAGAGATTGCGCTTGAGAAACAAAGTAAAACAGAAACAAAAGAAGGAAAACAGAAGGGTAGAACTGCAAACCAACTTCAACAAAAACAAAAAGCAACAGATCTCCAACAACAATTGTAAAGCAACCATTTGCTGGTAGTTTGGGTAGTGAGTGGCATATTCGGTAAACTATAGCTATTAAGCAATGTATGCAGATTTACTTTGCACATCAATCCATAAATGATCCTGAGAGGAGGGCTCTGAAAATCTTCCTAGCTGCAGGCTACAAGGAGTTTTCATAGAACAAATGCATTCGGTCTTTCTGAAGATGATAAAAAAAATTCAGAGAAGATGTGAGAGTACTTGAATTTAATTGAAGTACTTTTAAATGATCAAATTCCAACTCATGTCGTACAGACAGAAACCCAAGAGTGTACTAAAGACTGTTGGCAGATGCCAGAAAAACACGATTTCTTTAAAGAAGAATGTCATGAAAGGCTAATCAATTAGTAATTGCCTGCACTCCAATCAAAGCCTTCAAGAAAGGAGGGCAAGAAATAGGGCAATATCACTGGCACCTTGTTGGAAGATAGACAGCAACGTGACATAATAGTGGTTGCCCACATCTGCAAAGTGTAAGTCACCAAAGGACATTGGGTGTACATGTGCAGAAAATCTGGTTTCAAAAATCAAAACTCGACCCTGGAACAAGATCCAGGTGACCAAAAAAATTGTACAATACCACAATGCCAGCAGCACAGAGAGCCGTCCAAGCGGACACAAACATATCAAAGCTGTGAACAGCCAACAAACTGAGAAACTGCCTTTTGAAGATGACTAAGCCTTTTATATTTTCAACCTTTCATGCCACATCATAATATAAGTCAAGCAGAAGTTTTTACAACCATCATATGTCCCCAAAATGTAGGGTTGACATACTCTGAAAGGCAAAATTGATACAAGAGCTAGTGTCAACATATTACACAGCCTACAAAACATTCACACCAACAAGTGGCACTCTATGGTACCACCTACAATAGACAATCTCACGTCATATAATGGATAATCAGTTACATGCAATGGTATAATCACACTGCAGGGCCAATATGCATGTTCATCTCATATTCCTGATACCAATGGTCCAGCAGCGGTAGGCACAATTCCCAGTACTGTAACATGAGATTTAAGAGTTCCTATAGAATATCCTTTATTGTCACATCTATTCAATTTAAATACAGTGAAAAGTGTGCACCGTCACCCATACATAGGTGTCATTCGCATTAAATTAGAATAAAATAGAAAAAGATAACTTAAAGAGAGTCCAACTTTTCCTTCCGTGCTGCTACCGAGAGTCTCCTGCTCTGGACTTCTCAGGCCATGCCATGCCGCTGCCAGGAGCCGACTCCACGTGGAAGCGATAGTCCTACTCCAGGTTTCACAGGCTGACCAGCCAAATGTGTAGCCACACTGCCTCTGAAGATGCTGCTGCTGCTCCAGAGCCCATTTAAGCGGTCTCCTTCCAAAGAGCTCTCTTTATCAGATAAGTTTGAGAAGAAAGAAGGGGAAGAAGGAAAAAGAAAAAAAAAATGCAGATGAAGAGGACAAGCCCAGGCAGAGGAACCCCTACATTGTCTACTCCACAACCACCATCTTGGATACCCACCAAAGGGTAGTGGCTCCCGCTCTGCCAAAAAGGGTGGTAGAGTTTCTCAGTTTTAAATGCCATGCAGTTCAGATAGGATTTACAAGAATGTTGGAGAGGCTGAAAAGGCTGGGGCTTTCCTCCCCTGGAGCGTTGGTGGCTGAGGAGTGACCTCATAGAGGTTTATAAAATCATAAGGGGCATGGATAGTGTGAATAGCCAAGGTCTTTTTTTTCATGCCTGATCTGACATTTTCGCGGTCTATATACGTGAAACCTTGATCTTTGGATATATGCCAAAATGTCAGATCAGGTCGGGGAGTCCAAAACTAGTGGGCATAGGTTTAAGATGAGAGGGGAAAGATTTAAAAAGGACATTGGGGGCAACTTTTTCACACAGAGGGTGGTGCATGTATGGAACGAGCTGCCGGAGGAAGTGGTAGAGGCGGGTACAATTACAACACTTAAATGGCATCTGGATGGGTGCATGAATATGAAGTGTTTAAATGGATATGGGCCAAATGCTGGAAAATGGGACTAGGTCAGTTTAGGATATCTGGTTGACATTGGTCCAAATCGGAGTCTGTTTCTGTGCTGTAAAACTCTGTAGAGCCACAACAACATGTCATTTCTACTCCAATTTCAAAGCTATGACTAATGAAGGTATGCGTGCCATTGCTTTTATTAGGATGGTAGATTCAGCCCTAAATTTCTCATCCTTAAACTGAATATGAAATCTTTATGCTATGGTCACTTTTGCCTAAAAAGTTCCTTTACTATAAGGTCATTATTAAATCCTGTCATAACACATTACCAGGTCGAGAACAACCCGTCTCCTCTTAGAATCTGAGAATTATACATTCTGGAACCTTCTTGAATGCACTCTATGAACTCATTCTCTATTTGTTGTACTCCAGGTTCCTTTTTCTCGCAAAGAAAATCAGCATTTTGTTGCCTTCTTCCTCTTTTCTACATCCTATTCAGTTTCCTATCCACCTCCCAGCTCAGCTTACTTCACAAACCCAAATTAGTGACCTGGTAAGAAGATTGGTTAGGCAGAAAACAAAACAGGAGATGAGTACTCAAACTGGAAGACACTTGCTTGTGGTGTTTTACAAGGATTGGTGCTGGGACCTCAACTATTGACTAAACTTATTAATAACTTGACAACACAATATGGCGTATATCCAAAGATCAAGGTTACATGTATATCAACCACGAAAATGTCAGATCATATATGAAAAATAATCAAAAAGGCAAGAGGAATAGTAGACTTGATAACTCTGCTTACCTGGAGTCACTAGAGAGGAAGGGAATGGCTAGCTCTCCAGTATCTGAACCAGAAGGCCCAGATTCAAGTATTACTCCGAGACTTATATATAAAAGAATACTGCCTCTGGTGTGGACCAGTTAGTATGTATCTGTGCTAATCCCCTGCTGCCCTAAATGGCAAGGATCAGTTGCAGCAAGGACATCTAGTAATAAAAAGGCACCCACTAAATCCAGGGTTTTGCACAAAGGTGATCAACCACTATTATGCTGACCCCAGAAAACATGAATAAGAATTGAATAAAATCAACCCGAAGTAGTACCATGTTCCAGGCATCCCATCTTACATAGCCATGGAAGGAATGTAGATTTAGCTGAATGTTTCCATTTTTCAGATGTTGAGAAGACTGATTTGCGGTCTCTGCAATATAGGTTAAAGCTGATTGAGTCTTTTTTTTTAAAGATTTTGAAAGGAAGTGGTAAAGCAGAGTGAGTCCAAGATGAAGGAACAATGCGTCAAAATCAAAACCTAATTACTGTGGAGAGGAACCAGTTTATTGGACAAAAGCAATAAGTGCCATAGAACTCTCTTCCACAAACAGTAGATTCTAGCCTAACTCATTAGAGATCTTGTTTTGCTGGCCTAGTGTATAAGTTGATCAGGAAACAAGGTAAATGGATGGAATTAAAATGGATTGCCCAAGATCTCAATCAATATTCTCAGAGGTGAGAGGACTCTTTCCTGTTTTGGCCAGCCCATTCTCTCCAAGAAATTTTCTACCTCCATCACTACATTTATTTCTCAATCTCCATCCCTTTCCCAGATATCCCTTCTTCTTAAAAACACATTGTCATCCCATAACATCACTAACCCCCCACCCCCTCTGTTCATTTACACTGCTGCTGGCTCTCACTCAGGCCGTAACCATACCATTCTTACTCCTAAGGCTTTCCCAAGTCTAACCTGCTTATTCTCCCTTCCCCCATTATTTTCCTCACTATGTATTTCACTGGTACACACCTTCCTCTCTTATCTTGAAGTCTTATTTCCCCCGGGAAGTATCGATATCCCTGATCTTCTCCGCTCCCCTATATTTTATTAACAACCCAGGGTAATATATTGGTCATATTAGTCTATCAGCAGTTTTTGTTTTCTTTCTTTTGCCACATTTCTTCCCCCACTTCCCTCCATCGACAGAAAATGGTGGGAAGAAAATAACAAAGTCCCCAATCCACATGCAGCAAGACACGACGGCTCCCTACCCATGGCATTAAGTCTGTTTCCTTCTTTGAAAAAAGCAACCTGTTCAGTGATGTTGTTACACAACTCAGGAGCAGGTGGTACTTGAACACATGTTTCCTGGTCGAGAGGTAGGGATATGCTGATTACTTCTCCTTTTATTGAGTTGGCCAAATAGTCTTGCTGGCTGTAGAATCTCCTCCCATTATACTATGTTGGTTTAGCTAGAAACGACTAGTACCACCTGGTGCACACAGACTGTAACAATCTGATTCCAAATGCCACTCCTCGTAATAAATTTGCATTCAAAGTGCAGACTGAAATTTAAATGAACACTAATTGTACCTGATAATTGTAAGTGATATTTCCACTTCTAAATGAACCTCTCAGCTTGGCAATCAGCAGTTGATCTAGATGATCATAGTCACACACTAAATAAATGTCCCACGAAGGATTATGTACTGACTTTCCACAATTAATCTTTCTGCTTCTAATGGGAAATTGCATTGTATTTTGAGCATTTATTACTTTTCCTTCCTCTGCAGTCTCTTTCTATCACTCTAATTAGCATGGGAATCAATTGAGTGCAGCTAAAAACATATTTTACTCACAGTCAAAATGACTTAATTAAATCAGTTCCACTACACTTAGAAAACATCAGACTTTAAGAAGTATGTTCCCAAAAACCCAAAAGTTATAGATATCAAGCGATCTTCTCTACAGCTCAGTGTTTTCTGCAATGTTTTGAGGTAGAAAAAACATGTTAAACTACATAAATACAAATTCTAATAGCTTTCACACAAAGATCCAATTTTGCAGGCATTACCTACAATTTTGGAGTAATCATGCTCTGTTAGGCTGGAGGATGACTTCCAACTGCAAGCCAAAGCTTAAGAAAAAATAAGCAATAAAACAATTCAAATGTAGTTTCTTGTGTCAGATGAGCTCTCAGATAGAGCCAGAATTAAAAGAAAAAAAGAGCCAAATTGTGAAGAGCTTGAGATAAATGTGGACATGAGATACCAGAGGAACATGTTAAACAAGCTGTTCTGCAAACCATAACAGCCCTTGATGAACCATTTATTTGCTGTCCACTAACCCCACAACACCCGGTGCCTTTTCCCACATTCATAGGAAGTGCTACACCTGCCCCTACACCTCCCCGTCACCTCCATTCAAAGCCCAAAGCAAATGTTTCATATTAGACAGGTGTTCACCTGTACATCTGTCAACTTGGTCAACTGCATCCGCTGCTCCCGATGTGGCTTCCTCGATATCAGTGAGACCAAGCATAGACTCGGAGGCCGTTTTGGAGAGCATCTGCGCTCTGTACGTGACAAACGTCATCACCTTCCAGTCACAAACTATTTTAACTCTCTCTCCCACTCCCTAGGTGACATGTCCATCCTGGGCCTCCTTCAGTGCCACAATGATGTCACCCGGAAACTGGAGGAGGAGCACCTCATATTCTGCCTCGGCATCCCACAGCCCGATGGCCTAAACATAGGATTCACCAGTTTTAAAATCTCCCCAGCCACAGCCTCATCCCGCGTTCAACCCTCCTTCTTATCCCCACCCCCTTGACCCGACACAACCTGTTCATTTCTCTCCCACCTATCCACTCCTCACACCTCACTGACTAATCCCCACCACTGCCTACCTGCACTCACCTATCACCATCCCACCTACCTACCTATCCCCAACCCTTCTCTCTATTTATTTCCCAGCCCCTCTCCCCATTTCTGCAAAAGGGTCCTGACCCAAAACGTCAACTTTCCTGCTCCTCTGATGCTGCCTGGTCTGCTGTGTTCCTCCAGCTCCACACTGTGTTATCTCTGACTACAGCATCTGCAGTTCTTGCTATGTCTGAACATGTAACAGTTCCCTTTTATGAACGTAAAGATTTAATCATAAGGGACAGGATTGTGTAGAGGCGATGGGAGACCTGCCTGCTGACTGAACAGATGGTGAGAAACCTGCATTGCCTTCTTTTGGCATGGTCTACTGAACCACAGGCCAATCAGACAGTTGAGAGGTCACCAGCCTCCAGGATCAGAGCACGAGGAGCACGACATTCCAAAAACTGTTGGAAAATCAGGTTAACAAGGTGTAGAGCTGGATGAACACAGCAGGTCAGGCAGCATCAGAGGAGTAGGAAGGCTGACGTTTTAGGCCTAGACCCTGCTTCAGAAATGGGGGAGGGGAAGGGGGTTCTGAAGTAAACAGGGAGAGAGGGGGAGGCGGATAGAAGATGGGTAGAGGAGACAGACAGGTCAAAAAGGTGGGGATGGAGCCAGTAAAGGTGAGTGTAGGTGGGGAGTTAGGGAGGAGATAGTTCAGTCCAGGGAGGACGGACAGGTTAAGGGGGCGGGATGAGGTTAGTAGGTAGGAGATGGGGGTGGGGCTTGAGGTGGGAGGAGGGGATAGGTGGGAGGAAGGACAGGTTAGGGAGGTGGGGACGAGCTGGGCTGGTTTTCGGATGTGGTAGGGGGAGAGGAGATTTTGAAGCTTGTGAAGTCCACATTGATACCATTGGGCTGCAGGGTACCCAAGCGGAATATGAGTTGCTGTTTCTGCAACCTTCGGGTGGCATCGTTGTGGCACTGCAGGAGGCCCAGGATGGACATGTCGTCTGAGGAATGGGAGGGGGCATTGAAATGGTTTGCGACTGGGAGGTGCAGTTGTTTAGTGCGAACCGAGCGCAGGTGTTCTGCAAAGCGGTCCCCAAGCCTCCGCTTGGTTTCCCCGATGTAGAGGAAGCCACAACGGGTACAGCGGATGCAGTATACCACATTGGCAGATGTGCAGGTGAACCTCTGCCTGCTGTGGAAAGTCTTCTTCGGGCCTGGAATGGGGGTGAGGGGGAAGGTGTAGGGGCAGGTGTAGCACTTCCTGTGGCTGCAGGGAAAATTGCCACGTGTGGTGGGGCCGGATGGGAGTGTGGAGCAGACAAGGGAGTCGCGGAGAGAGTGGTCCCTCCGGAAAGCAGACAAATGGTGGGGAGGGAAAAATGTCTTTGGTGGTGCGGTCGGATTGCAGATGGCGGAAGTGTCGGAGGATGATGCGTTGGATCCGGAGGTTGGTGGGGTGGTACGTGAGGACAAGGGGGATTCTGTTTTGGTTGTTATTGTGGGGAGGGGGTGTGAGGGATGAGTTGTGGGAAATGCGGGAGACACGGTCGAAAGGGGGGGACATTGTGGTACTTGAAAAACGAGGACATCTGAGATGTGCGGGAGTGGAATGTCTCATCCTGGGAGCAAATGCGGCGGAGGCGAAGGAATTGGGAATAGGGGATGGCATTTTTGCAGGAAGGTGGGTGGGAGGAGGTGTATTCCAGGTAGCTGTGAGAGTCAGTGGGCTTGAAATGGATATCAGTTTCTCGGTGGTTGCCAGAGATGGAGACAGAGAGGTCCAGGAAGGAGAGAGAGGTATTAGAGATGGTCCAGGTGAACTTAAGGTTGGAGTGGAAGGTGTTGGTGAACTGGATTAATTGTTCGAGCTCCTCGTGGGAGCACGAGGCGGCGCCGATCCAGTCATCAGTGTAACAGAGGAAGAGGTGGGGTTTAGGGCCAGCGTAGTTATGGGTGGTGTCACGGACGTAGGTGGGGTGTTCCTGGACCAAGGGGGAGAAAATGGAGTCGAGATAGGTGGAGATAAGTTTGGTGGGGCAGGAGCAGTCAGAGACAATGGGTCAACCAGGGCATTCAGGTTTGTGGATTTTGGGAAGGAGATAGAAGCGGGCGGTGCGGAGTTGGGGAATGATGAGGTGGAGGCTGTGGGTGGGAGGTCACCTGAGGTGATGAGGTTTGGGACATGATGGTTTGGGTGTCGGGGGTGGGGTCATGATCAAGGAGGCGGTAGGAGGAGGTGTTGGAGAGTTGGCGCCTAGCCTCAGCGATGTAGAGGTCAGTGTGCCATACTACAACTGTGCCTCCGTTGTCCAGGGGTTTTGTGGTGAGGTTGGGATTGGAGCAGAGGGAGCGGAGGGCTGCACGTTCTGCGGGGGAGAGGTTGGAGTGGGTGAGAGGGGTGGAGAGGTTGAGGCGATTGATGTCTCGTCCTTCCCAAAATCCACAAACCTGACTGCCTTGGTCGACCCATTGTCTCTGACTGCTCCTGCCCCACCGGACTTATCTCCACCTATCTTGACTCCATTTTCTCCCCCTTGGTCCAGGAACACCCCACCTACGTCCGTGACACCACCCATACCCTCCACCTCCTCCAGAACTTCCAATTCCCCGGTCCCCAACACCTCATCTTTACCATGGACGTCCAGTCCCTATACACCTGCATTCCCCATTCAGATGGCCTAAAGGCCCTCCGCTTCTTCCTGTCCTGCAGGCCCGACCAGTCCCCCTCCACTGACACACTCATCTGCTTAACTAAACTCGTCCTCACCCTCAACAACTTCTCTTTCATTCCTCCCACTTCCTACAGACAAAGGGGATGGTCAATGGCACCCGCATGGGCCCAAGCTATGCCTGCCTCTTTGTAGGTTAAGTGGAACAATCCCTCTTCCATAACTACACTGGCCCTAAACAACCTCCGGATCCAACGCATCATCCTCCGACACTTCCGCCATCTGCAATCCGACCGCACCACCAAAGACATTTTTCCCTCCCCACCATTTATCTGCTTCCGGAGGGACCACTGTCTCCGTGATGCCCTTGTCTGCTCCACACTCCCCTCCGGCCCCACCACATGCGGCACTTTTCCCTGCAACCACAGGAAGTGCTACACCTGCCCCTACACCTCACCCCCCCTCACCGCCTTCCCAGGCCCCAAGAAGACTTTCCGCATCAAGCAGATGTTCACCTGCACCTCTGCTAATGTGGTATACTGTATCCTCTACATCGGGGAAACCAAGCGGAGGCTTGGGGACTGCTTTGCAGAACACCTACGCTCGGTTCGCACTAAACAACTGCACCACCCAGTCGCGAACCATTTCAACGCCCCCTCCCATTCCTCAGACGACATGTCCATCCTGGGCCTCCTCCAGTGCCACAACAATGCTATCTGAAGGTTGCAGGAACAGCAACTCATATTCCGCTTGGGAACCCTGCAGCCCAATGGTATCAATGTGGACTTCACAAGCTTCAAAATCTCCCCTCCCCCTACCGCATCCCAAAACCAGCCCAGCTCGTCCCCACCTCCCTACCCTGTGTGTCCTCCCACCTATCCCCTCCTCCCACCTCAAGCCCCAGCCCCATCTCCTACCTATTAACTTCATCCCGCCCCCTTGACCTGTCCATCCTCCCTGGACTGAACTATCTCCTCCCTAACTCCCCACCTACATTCACCTTTACTGGCTCCATCCCTGCCTCTTTGTCCTGTCTCCTCTCCACCTATCTTCTCTTTTATCCATCTCCTATCTGCCTCTCCCTCTCTCCCTATTTATTTCAGAAGCCCCTTCCCATCCTGCATTTCTGAAGAAGGGTCTAGGCCTGAAACATCAGCCTTCCTGCTCCTCTGATGCTGCTTGGCCTGCTGTGTTCATCCACTTCACCAACACCTTCCACCCCAACCTTAAGTTCACCTGCTCTATACCTTGTTATCTCAGATTCTCCAGCATCTGCAGTTCCTACATTCTCTGTAAAATCAGGTTGGCAGCTTTAGTTCAACAGCATCAGTCAGGAGGTGTTGCCTGAATTATAGCCATTGGGATCCACAATTAAAGAGATACCCAGGTCAGAGGTAGGTAATGGTGATAGTGATTTTGTAGGGTGGGACCAAGTGGGGCAGGGTGTAGGGGAATCAGTAGCAAGGACTGGGGTGCAGAATCAGTGGGACCTCCTTCTTCCTGACACCAGGTCCCTTGTACATGCACTTAGCACGTTTGCAGGAAATCTACTCCCCGCTTGGTGATGACTAGGAGGTTACACAGATCTACATATTGTGGTCTTGCGGTTCCTTTGTACGGACATGTTCATCTACAACTGTCTTTATACGAGGCTGTTATTTTAGAGGGTGAAAACAAAGAGATCTAATTTCTCAGAAATGGGGGAGGGGAAGAGGGTTCTGAAATAAATAGGGAGAGAGGGGGAGGCGGATAGAGGATGGATAGAGGAGAGGATAGGTGGAGAGGAGGCAGACAAGTCGAAGAGGCGGGGATGGAGCCAGTAAAGGTGAGTGTAGGTAG
>JAHRHZ010000069.1:26713105-26732508 GCA_024137785.1 Ginglymostoma cirratum | reverse complement strand
TGATGCTGCTTGACCTGCTGTGTTCATCCAGCCCCATGCTTGTTATCTCGGATTCTCCAGCATCTGCAGTACCTTTTATCTCAGATCTAATTTCTCCCTGAGTTGTTACCAGAAGTTTTTATAGCCAGGTAAACTTAAAAGTTTCCCAACTAATAAACAGATCTGGCTTTACTCAAGCAGTTACAGATTTGCCCATTATTCATCTATTATATTTGTTACAACACTGGTATTTATCCTGCTCATAAAATCATGACAAATGCAATGTGGCCAACAACTGCTTCATCATTTAAGGTAGGAAGGTATCATCGATAGCACTATCAAGCAGCACTTACTCAACAGTAACCTGCCCAACAATGGTCAGTGTGATTTCTGCCAGGAACACTCAAATCCTCAGATCACCATAGCCTCCGTTCAAACATAGACAAAAATGCTGAATACGCAAAATGAGGTGAAAGTGACTATCCTTGATATCAAAGCAAGGTTTGACAACAGATAGTGTCGAGAAGCTCATGCAAAAATGAAGTCAATGAGAAGCAGAAGGGGAAAAAATCTTCACCGACTAGAGTCATGCCTACCAAAAGGGAATGTAGTTGTGGTTGTTGGACAGCAATTATCTCAGTCCTAGGACATTACTGTAGTGGTCCTTCAGTCTAGTTTCTATAGTACAAGGGAAGCAGTTTTAATAAGAACAGCTGATGATACCACTAGTCGTGATGTCAGCTCTTATTATGGACTGTGGGTAGATGTCCTTCCTGTAAGATAATTGTGTAGCAATCTCTCTCTGCAATGTACATAAAGATTCTGATTACAATTCCCCTATTCCATGTCCATCTCTGAGCATGCATATAACAGTTTCTCCCACCAGTTCATCAATGGCCATCCCTCCATTTAGAATTAGAATCCCTACAGTGTGGAAACAGGCCCTTTGGCCCAACAAGTCCACACCTGTCCCCTTGTAACCCACCTAATCTACACATCCCTGAACACTATGGGCAATTTAGCATGGCCAATCCACCTAAACTGCACATCTTTGGATTGTGGGAGGAAACCAGAGCACCTGGAGGAAACCCATGCAGACACAGGGAGAATGTGCAAACTCCACACAGACAGTGACCCGAGGCTGGAATTGAACCTGGGTCCCTGGCGCTGTGAGGCAGCAGTGCTAACCACTGAGCCACTATGCCACCCTGTGCCATTATAAGATCAAAAGTCTGGATATTCATTGAGGACTACATAACATTTAAATATTTTTTGTGATTCCTCAGATACTGAAGCAGTTCATGTTTGTTGCATCAAAAATTGGACAACGTTTAGGCTTGGGCTTATGAGCATTAATGAACATTTGAGCCCCACAAATGCTCGGCAAGGATGCTTCCCAAGAAAAAGAATTGAAGTATCTCTCCTATATGTTCAATGTCATTACTACAGCTGAATTCCACACACTAGACATCATGAGGATTCGCGTTGATCAGAAACTTATCTGAACCTACTATATTAATACTGTGGTTGCAAGAGCAACATAGAGACTGGGACTTGTGTGAGTAACTTACCTCCTGTTTTGTCAATGCCTGTCCACCATCTAGCATTCACAAGTCAGGAGTTGTGATGGAATATTCTACACTTGCTCCCTGCTTGAATGAAGTTCAATACCATCCAGGCCAAAACTGTCCAGTTGATCAAAACCACATCTATCACCTTAAACATTAACTCACTTCACCACCTTAAACATTGTCTCTTTCCACCGCTGGAGCATTTGGATAAAAGTGTGTCCATTTACTAAAATGTATTGCACCAGTTCACCGAGTGTCCTTTAGCAGGAACTTCCAACTTGTGATCTCCATCATCTAGAAAGCCACATGCCTTCCTGAAATGGAATGAAAATACTGTCCCTTCACTATTACTCTGAAATACACTTTCACAAGACAGTAGGCACATCTCCACCACATGGACTGCTGCAGTTCAAAGCAGTAGTTCACCATCACCTGCTCAATAGCATTAACAATGGGCAAAAAAACTGGCCTTGGCAATAACTCACATATTTGATGAATTAATAAAATAAAATGCTTGTTGTGTGCTTATCTAATGCGTTATCACTAAAGAAGGCAACTTATTCTGGAACATGTAAACCATAATGTTTTGGCAAATGGTTCAAATATGGGTCAAATGAAAATCAGAAGTATTAAATATATTGGTTTTAACAAAATATAGGGGCAGAATAGTAAAAGATTATGAATTATGGGCCTATAAATAAAAAATAGAATAATTTCAGAGAAATTCAAAGGTGTTGGCCAGGCAGAAATAGGAAATCAATATCATGCTTAAGTCGTTTGCGAGATCTACATTTCCTGAAAATAGAAGTATAGTCAGCATTGTTACAGGCACCGGAGGATGGCTGAACTTTAAAGCAGTGATACTTTACATTCTCATGCCCTTAGTCTACCATCTTTACTAAAGCTATAAGGTGATCAAAAATATCCTGATCTAAACAGCATTTTATTTCCCTGGTCAATACATTCATTTTCCATTTTAAGCAGATAAAAGTTGGTGGAATGGTTGTTCCACTGCCATTTCATGCTGTCGTGAAGCATAACTCAAATTGCAGGAGCCAAACTGCCGAACATCTGCAGTTCACCACTTTTGGGAGAGCAGGAAAATAGCCTATGTGGTGCTGGCCAGCAGGCCGCTCCCACAAAAATAAAACATCAAAATTTTGAAGACAGCTTCTTGAATAGTCTCCAATGATACACTTGGGCCTTAACGTTTATAGGTTAAGCTGTTCGATACCTGATAGAACTAATTAGATAATGGATGATGCATACTTTGCCAATTTACACTTGAGGTCTGAATTCAGGTCCTACAATTGGCATAATACCCTCATTTGCATACTGCAGGCGTGCAGCTCACCGACGTTCCAGCTAGCATGACTATTGTTTCAATTAGAACTTGGGACTATCTTCCCCCACCTCAATTTTAATGAGCGGTCATACGCTTTTCAGGTGAGGCTTGCATTTCTCCACAGAGTCAAATTAAGTTAACATTGCTAGCTTTTCTAAAAACTTGATCATTCAACATAATATTAATTTGTAATAACCAGAGGACTAATTTATATGTATTTCCATTATTAAAACTAAATAATGTAATTATGCATGTGTCAATAAAGAAATTGTGACTACATTATACATTCTGATTTCTTTTTGTGATGAAGAAGGGGTTGACTCCAGCCAGGCTGGTTTATTAAGAAGCTTTTAGCCTAAGTGTAAAAATAATTTGGTACGTTAACATAAAAGCGATCAAGCCATCTAAGTTTACCAATTGAGTAAATCCCGAATTCCTATCAATTTCCAGACAGTTCTTTGATGAGGACTTAAGAATTCAGGGTGAGGGATTGATCTTGTGCTCATCAATTAATATCCTGTATAAAATTCATTCATTTATTGATCAAGTGGCCATACTATATGGAATTCCATAGTCTATTTGCACAATATAATCAATACATTCCTTGCACAGAAGAAGACAGTATGTAAAGCAGGAAATGATAAACCAGTGGAAGAAGACATAGAGATACTTGTACACAGATGGCACAACAATTGATCACTAGAATTAATTCTAGCATGGTAATTGAGGATATGCATTCAATTCTTTTGTGATTATAGGCATCAGTTCTTGCACAAACATTTTTATTTTCCACAAGCTACCAGTTTCACTAAAATGATCCAGAATGAAGCTGCTTATAATTTACCATCATGCCTTGTGAATAGCAAAGTTATGAATCACAAAATCAACTATCATAACCTGTAAAATGGTATAGACCTCAATTATTCCCATGCCTATCCAGGTAGCAGAATCAACCTTAAGTAATGACCAACTGTCTTGGGTTTCTCTGTAGCTTTGGTGGTACTGTAGGCATCACATGATACACGGAACTCTCCTGTCCCTCACTCCTGCTCTTGAATTAAAAGAAGGATACTTGACTAGCAGTAATCTATTGTGCTGGTCAGAAAGCGTTGCCCTCATTCACAAATCTGGTCACATCTTCTACTGAACTAATCACCATGACCAGTTCCTGCTAATTGCTCCCATTTGCAGCTCTTGAGGAGGCTCTTAAAATTAAGCTTTTTTTTATTGGGTGCAAGGGCAGAGAAAGGCATTGCTTTAAAAAGTTTTTAAATAATATAAAATATTTAATTTAATCAGAAAATGACTGCATTCTGGCGAACCTAATAAGTGTGCCTGCATACTATTTTTCGGTCATCTTCAGTTATTCAGATTTGGGTCACAGGCAAGTGGTGAAGGAGGCAAACTTATTGAAAGTATTCATTTTAACAATGAGCAATTCTGTACAAGATTTAATGGCTTGGCCAGATTTTCTAATTACTGCCAGGACAAATTCAACTCACAGTAATCCTCTTTAAGAGTACCCACTTAACCATTAGTGCATTTTTCAGTCAGATTTCTGAATACAGTCTTCCCTACATGCATCCATCGGAGGAAACTGGAGAGAAATCCACTCAGTGGAGCAGCAGTGCTGTTGAGTAAGACATGACCTTTTCTGATGGCCCTTGCTGTTGTATTTCAAGAGTTGAAGGTCTCTAAGCCACTTTGAATTGAATTAGCTTTATCGCCACGTACACTCAAATGAGTGCATTGAAAAGTTTGTAATGTCACTATTTTGGTGTCATCTTAGGTACAGGCTCCCTAGGTACAGATACTTAATACATGTTACAGACCACCAGGTAGTTTACCTATTCATTTAGCTTACATCACATGATTTCTTAGAAAGGCTGTCTTTAGCTCACCGTTCCAAATGACTTTCTAACTCTGAAGGTTGTGAGGTTTTAACCTGCAACAACTGGAATTTAGACGAGTCGAAAAGTTCTGAACAAGGGTCACTCAACCCCAAATGTTAACTCTTGATTTCTCTCCACAGATGCTGCCAGACCTGCTGAGCATTTCCAGCAATTTCTGTTTTTGTTTAGTCTAAAAGTGATCTCAGTTGCTACTAATGTGGAAAACAAGGTATTTAGAAGAGCCACGTTTCAGAACAGGATAGTCAGAGATTTCTGTTGCTGGGAACTTGGGTGTATCTATCCCATGAAAGAATAAGTTTTCCTGTCCGAGAATGGGAATCCAGAATAACAAGAAGTCTGTCTTGTACCTGCTCAGTATTTCTTTAATGTCTTTTGTTTTGTCTGGAATTGTCATGTATCTCTAGAAGGCATACCTTTTGTATATTTTGTTTGGTATTTAAATAGTTTTGGTGATTAGATTAAAGTATTGTGTTGTTTGCTTCTATGCAGTGAAATTTGATATTATTCATCAATTTACTGTTCTGGCCTTACCTGGTAGTACATCCCAACTGAAACAGAAATATCTAAACAGAATGATTAGAAAGAATTAATTTGAACTACTTAATTTGGCTTGCACAATGAAATTGATGTAATCTAAATAGTGTAAACCCATTTTAAAATGTGGAGATTTTCACTATTTTTGGTGGCACCACTTAAATGGTGGTGCAGCAGGAAGGTCGTCCACAAACCATTCCCCCCGCCCCTCCCTCCCCATCCCCCACCATAGACTGAAACAGGGTGGAGTTAGGATGGCCCCCACCTGCCACCCCCATGTTTTATTAAATATTCATTGTGGGGGAAGGGCACACATCCCATCCTATATTTATCTCAATGCAAATAAAATGAGTGGAAATTTGAAGCAAAACTCCACTTCAGAAACCAAGTGCGATTTTGCATGCAATTTGTGCCCAAGTTGCCAATTGTGCCCAAATTAGAAACTCAGGTTACATTTTACAAATCAACAAGAACAATTTCTTCTGATTTGGGACAAATTCATCATTTGGGCAGAGAGATTTGCAATCTTTCTAACAATTCATCACTTTTAGCAAAACTTTGTTAAAATAATTTATCATAGACTATGGAAGTCCAAAAACAAAAGACCCTCTATTTCCTTATGCTATGTTAAATCATCTTGTAACACCATAGGGCAAGATTTTATCTTGCTCAAAGCCCCCCACTTAGGGAGTTAAAAACAGGCCCACTGTCTTAGCCTATTGAGTCATCATCCCTGTGCATATTTCAAAACCTTACCATCAGTACTGCTGCTTTTTTTTTGTATTTCGCTAACTGCCTTCCATATAAATATTCTCAGCTCACAATGGTAATTTTGGATGCACTGATCTCACAATTGATTTCAATTGATGTTTGTATCCTTTGATGATATCCAAAGTTCAGTCTTTCAACTGTGCTCTGGAAAATCCATACAAATAGGCATCAAGAAGCTGAGAGACACCATTCACTAGAAATTGAAGAAAATCATCCAAATAAATGCTGGAGATACGATACCAGATCAGAAGCTTGGTGTTCTGTGTTGAGTGCTCACCTTATGACGCCTAAAGCCTTTCTGCCACCTTTGTAGCACATGTTAAGTGTAATGGATATGTTCAGGCAGAGTGAACATGTTTTGT
Source organism: Ginglymostoma cirratum (assembly GCA_024137785.1). Lineage (NCBI taxonomy): Eukaryota > Metazoa > Chordata > Chondrichthyes > Orectolobiformes > Ginglymostomatidae > Ginglymostoma > Ginglymostoma cirratum. The sequence continues at coordinate 26,726,033 of JAHRHZ010000069.1, read as the reverse complement.
CAAAGACGAAATGTTTGACTAATTTATTAGATAGACTTTTGTGAGGAAATATAAGGAAGGTAGATAATGGGCAACCAGTAGATCTAACATGTTTGGATTTCAAATTTGCATTTGATAAAATGTCACCTAAAGTATCCTGGACAAGGTAAGAACTCATGGTTTTTAGGGTAACTTTTCAAATAAGAAAAAGAACAGGTTAGCTATAATGAGAAATTAACAGTGGGGATTAATTAATCATTTTTTACACTGGCAACTAATAACTAGTGGAGTGCAAGATGTGAAGAGGACACAAGAGCCTGTAAAAGGATTTAGTTAGTTAAAGTGAGTGGACAAGAAATTATTAGCTAGAGTATAATATAGGAAACTGAGAGTTTGTGCAGGTTGGCAGGAAGAATAGACAAGTAGCATATTATTTAAATGGGAGGGGGTTGTAGAAGTAGTCCCAAAGGATCTGGATATCCCCGTATGTGAATCATAAAACACTGGCATTCAGGGGCAGTAAATGATTGGGAAGGCAAATGGAATGTTGCAATTTATTGTAAAAGAAATCCAGTACAAAAGTAGAAAAGTGTTGCAACAGTTGTACAAAGACTGGGTGATACTGAATCTGTGGCACTGCATATAGTTTTGGTCTCCTTTCTGAAGGATAGATGGATTTTAGCAGTTCAGAGAAGGTTCACTAGGCTGAATTCTGGGATGGAGGTTTATTTTGTGAGGAAAGATTGAGCAGGCTGGTCATATATTCATTGGAACTTACTAGAATGAAAGATGATCTGATTGAAACATTTACAATTCTAAGGGGGTGTTTATCCATGTCTAGAACCATGGTACACAGTTTAAAACATAAGAGAACTCCAATTTAAGATGAAGACAAAGATATTGTTTTCTCTCAAACATGTCAAACTCTGGAATTCTCTTACATCAAGAATAGTGGAGGTGGATTAATTGAGTATATTCAAGGCTCAATGAGTCAGATTTTTGATTGACAAAGAAGTCAGGGGTTTTGGAGAAAAGGCAGAAAACTGGAGCTAAGATCATAATCAGATCACTTAACTGGATGGTACAGCAGCTTCAGAGATCAAATGGCCTATCCTTGTTTCAATTTCTTATGTCATTATTGCTTAATGTTTTCTTTGCATTTGCTGATGAGATGTGGGCATAGTTATCGCTGCCCCTAATTGCTTTTCAGAAAATGGTGTTGAGCTGCCTTCTTGAACCGTTGCAGTCCAAATGTTGTAGATTGACCCACAATGCTTTTAGGAAGGGCATTCCAGGATTTTGACCCAGTGACAGTGAAGGGATGACAATATAGTTCCAAGTCAGGTTGGTGAGTGGTTTGGAGGAAACTCGCATTTGGTGGTGATCCCATGTATTTGCTGCCCTTGTCCTCTTAGATGGAAGTGGTTGTGGGTTTGGAAGGTGCTGTCTGAGAATAAATTTCTGCAGTCCATCTTGTATATAAGAGACATTGAGCATCAGTGGTGGAGGGAGTGATTGCTAGTGGATGTAATGCCAATCAAGTGGGCTACTTTGTCCTGGATGGTATCAAGTTTCTTGAGTGTTGTAGAGCTGCACCCATCCAGGCAAATGGGGAGCATTCCATCACACATCTGACTTGTGCCTTGTAGATGGTGAACAGGCTTTGGGGAATCTGAAGGTGAGTTACTCATCACAGTATTCTTAACATCTGATCTGCTTTTATAGTCACTGTGGTTATTTGATGAGTGCAGTTGAGTTTCTGGTCAATGGTAACCCCAAGGACATTGACAGTGATGCATTCAGAGATGGTAACAATATTGCATGCCCAAAGGCAGTGGTTGGATCACCTCTTCATCTGTAATGAAGCCTGTTTACATTTGGGGTATAGAAAACCACGTAGCTGCAAAGGTTAAGAAAATGTGTCAAGCAAAACATTAATTTATGATGTCATCAGCTCGATATGTTCAAATATTATGGAAGTTTGGTGAAAAAGACACATTTCAAAGTGAAGGACGTTGACAGGAACTAAACTGTTGCATTTCCAAAGGACACAAACTGCTTTAGGACAACGCAGAGTCTGTCGTGCTCTGAAGGAGAGCCCACTGAATCCAGTCCTTGGATGTAGAAAAAAAACTCAGGATTTTAAATTAACAGTCAAAGAATAACTGCCACAGAGGACAGAAAGGAAACAGTATTGTTCCTCTTTCTTTGAAATCTCTGTTATCACAGCTAAGCTGTTAATGCCTTTTTGGATGCCCACAAGAAGATTTTGCAGCTGTAATCAAAGATTTCTTAAGGGAGAATTCCAAATGAATCCTATATCAATGCTACTGTCTCCATGAGAACAAGCCAATCACCCTAGACTGCATAGTGCATGCTCCAGACGAAGCAGCTACTGTAGGGCCTTCAGGTGGAAACAAGCCTCTGGGCAATCTATGAATAATTCTCTCTCCTGACTTTACTTGTTATTTGGCCAAGTCTTAAGATCTGATATTCTACAGAGTTCTAGTTTTTTTTAAACGTATGCTTGGATGCATTGTCTGTTGTTTTGCATTAGTTGGATATATCTGTATATTTCAATAACTTTCACTTTGTTGCTGGTGTGAGTTTTAGAAATAAAACTATGTACTTGTTACATTGAGGAAACCTGGCTGGCTTTTTTTTAACATCAAGCTATACACAGGGAAGTACATATTTACTAAACTGGCAATATCTCCTCCTTTTAAGTTCAAACTCTGCGGTAACTGGCTCAGAAGTGAAACAAAGAGAGGAGACAAGAGGGGTTATAAGATAAGCAATATCTGCACAATCTAGGGGTATCCCGTGCCTGTGAAAAAAACAAATTATCCTCTTAGAGGTCTTGGACGTCTATTGCTGTGTGTAAATTGAGCTGTCCTGGCAGACAAAGTATTGGCTGACATGGTAAAGCATCTCTTTATTTCCTTGGTATTTGTCTACAGGACATGATTCAGAGCTGCGCCATGGTTAGGGCTGGAAATCAGGCTGCAGCAATGAACAGAGATGCTTCATACATGAGAAAGGCTCTGGCAAGTTGACCTGGGTGGATACATTTTGCCGAATGCATGAGCAAGATGTTCATTCTGAGTTCTTTTTTTAGAATGGAATGTTTAATCGGATTCACAGAACAGACAGTTGCACCTGCTTGATCTGAAACAAGCAAGTAAGGTCGATAAAAGAGTGATCAAAAATTGAATTAAATGATGCTGGCAAAAACGGGCTGTCATCTGGTACTATCTAATTGGTTAGAACTTACAGCTTCCTGCTGACCCCTCCACATTCCCTGTCCATATTCCCTTCCATATGATTTCAATCAGGAAGTACATTTTACAGCTATCAGCTAAGGGGTCTTGTAGCACAATGGTATTGTCCCTACCCCTGGACTGGTACACCCAGGTTCAAGTCCTACTCACTCTGGAGATCTATAATAAATCCCTTAATACGTTGATTAGAAAAACAAATTTAAAACAATATAGCCATCAGGTAAGGGCTCTTGCGGTGTATTGGTAGTGTCCCTACCCCTGCACCAGGAAACTTAGGTTCAAGTCCTACCTGCTCCAGAAGTGTGTAATAACATCATTGAACAGGTTGATTAGAAAATATGAATTCAATCCTTCAGGATCTAGTGGTAGCGTCCCTACCTCTAGACCAGAAGGTCTGGGCTCAATTCACACCTTATCTGATCAGGTTGATTAAAATAACTAAAGCCATGGGATAGAGCTCTTGTGACACAGTGGTAGTGCCCCTACCTTTGAGCCACGAAGCCTGGGCTCATGTCCCAACTGCTCCACAGGTGTGTCATAGTGTGCCCAAACACATCGATTAAACATGTCTAAAGGGTCTGGAATGACCTTCACAAGTTTGATATGGTAATAAAAGCAAAATATTGTGGATGCTGGAAATCTGAAACAAACACTGGACAAATTCAGCAGGTCTGGCAGCATCTATGGCGAAAAAAATTAACATAAAAATCCCATCAGATCAAGGGCTGTGGTGCAGTCGTAGTGTGCCTACCTCCAAGCCTGGAGGTCTCGGAACAAGTCCCACTTGCTCCACAGGTATGTCATAACACACCAGAACAGGTTGATTGAAAATATCTGTAACCATCAGATACTTCCTCCCTAATTCTCCTTCAGTATAAGATCCTTGGTGGGTAATGGACAAAGTAAGTGAAATTCTTTTGAATGAATTTAGTAGGTTCCAGCAGGTTTTCCTAAAGACTTGATTAGCTTCAGCACTTTTTCTTTAGACAATCAATTACCCTTTGGCTAGCTATTGTCAGCAATGATACCTGCTTTGTAGTGACTTACAGTTAGAAAGGGGTAGTCATTAAATGAGAGACAGACCAAACCCTTTTGTCCTAATTCTGCGATTTACGTATATCTGCCACTGAGAGGCAGAGTGCTTCTTTATAAGCCACCCTGAAACCTGCCAGAAGACGCAGTAATTCTCAGTCAACCCAAACCCTGTGACACATGTCTGCCCCTGAAATCAGCACAAATGCCTACTTCAATCATTTCATAATCCAGATGTTTAGAAGAATTTAGAATTTTAGAAGAATTCTTCCATCTCTTTCAGGTATCTTCTGGCTTTACTTTCTTTTGTAGCCATCAGGTTTCCTTTAATGCTCGGGTTATTATTGCCTAACAGCTCTCCTCACTGCTATATTAATCTTTCATTCAAGGCATGGGATAGGACTTTTTCTTCCACTGGGTTTTATAAAATTTGTATTATGTATAAAGTGCAGACATTATTTAAATAGAAAGCTTTCCAAGTACTGGCATAAGGTATGAGTGACAGTTGTACTGTAGCCAAATGTCCAAGTGCATTGTAACCTTTTGGAAAGGGACACTTACAGAATGGTGAATGATTGTTCTGCCTTGCTATGATTATATTTATAAATATATACATATGGTATGCCAACAATTACTGAAATGAGGTAATAATACACAGAGCTGTAATTTTTAGGTTATCCTAACAACCTACTTCATAAAACTAAGTACCCCATTAGTCCGGTGCAATAGAGTTAATCTTAAATCTAATAAACCAATAGAATAAATTGCTTTTTCACACATATTAACTGCTGTCTACAAATGTTCATTGGTCTATCATCAAACAGACAAAACAAACAAAACTGTTCACACATTAAACAGCTTTGAGTGTTCGGTAATTTGTACAGCTATATATATATAACTAGCAAGGCATTTATCATTGAATTCAATTACATCAAAATGGATCCTGACCAATAAGTCATTGCTTTTTATTCATTTCAGACTTCTGATTTCTTAATTGGAAAGAAAGAAGGCATTCAAAGCATTAATGTTTAGCATCACTAACTGGGGGGAATCTTAGTTTTCTCCCTAATCCCCCTATATCACTGATGTCCTGATAGCAGCTATCCTGCTGCAGCAGAGTGCTGGGTAGAGGCCAAATGTACTCTCATAATAAAGGAAGGATCATTGGCAGGGTGCCACATTGCCAGCAGCTGCGCCACTGGAGAAACTCAGGAGCTGATCGCCCACCCGTCTTTTTGGCCGCAGTTGGTGCATGGTCCAAAGGGATGAGAAAAAAAATATATTCATGACTAAATGCAAATATAGGCAATTTGAATTTGGATACAGATATTAGGCTCAGCCCCAGCTGGCAGAGCTTTGTTACATAATGAGAGTTGAATAGAATGATTGGATTCAGAGACTTGCTGGCAGTGATTCCTGCTTTTTTGGAAACACAGAACATTCTCTATCTGCAAGCATTATAAAATCATAAAATCGTATGACAAAGGGAAGGCCATTCAGCTTGTTGCACCTCTGCTAACTCTTTGAAAAAGCAATATAATTAATCCCAAATCCCTGCTCTTTTCTCATAACCTGACAAATTTGCCTTCCTAAGTATATATAAAATTCCCTTTGATTTTCACTAGCTTATATATTTCCAATACTTTATCAAGCAAAGCATCCCAGATCATAGCAACATATTGCTCAAAGGAATAATCTTACCTCCCTCATGCCAATTTCCTCGCTGTTCTGTCACATCTCTTAAAAGTCCTGTGGCAACCAACGTTCCTGCCACAGGAAACACTTTCTCCTTGTTGTTTCCAAACCCTTCATAATTGTGAACGTATTCATTAACTGTGAACATTTTGAGAACACCTCAATTAACTGTCCCCTTAACCTCGTCTGTAGGAGAAAAATAGCCAAATTCTCAAACGTCTTCAGAAAATGTAAGACTCTAATCCTCGGTATAATTCAAGTAAACCTCTCCTTTAAAACTTTTACATGCTTCCTAAGGTTGCACACAATTTTATTTATTCAGCACAATGGGATCAGAAGTTCTAATTTTAACCTTCTGCATCAAAGACGAATGGCAATGAATAGGTATTAAAGCTTGTATAACAGCCTTAGGTCTTATATACAAAAGTCCTCTGTGCAGCTACGTACTGAGTTGTACAAAGAGCCAGAACTGTTGGCAAAACATGGTGGCAAGCAACAGCTTGGCCAGAAGAGGCCCAGTAAAGTTAGTGAAATTATTTTTAGTTGCCTTGTGAGTCAAAGGTGGCAGGAGTGCAATCAAGCAATCAACTTTGGACGCCAACCACCTTTCACTGCTCACCTACTATTTGGGATAGCCCTGAGTCTTTGACAATGGTGTCGTGGTGCCTGAAATCTCACTGGGCAGCTTGTAATGCCCATCAGGTTCAGGCAGAAGACTCTTGGCTGATTTTTACTTTCCAGGAACGTGGAAAACAGAGTATTCATGTGTGGAACTAGTCAATGACCTTGCTTTGGTTTTTTTAATTTAGTCTATGAACTGCCAGCAAAATTCGTTCACTCATCATAACTAATCGTTAGCTGTTGCCAAGCCAGTTTCTACCACAACAAAATTATTTGCCATAAATAAAGTGAACGTCATTGATCTTTAAAAACCTCAGCCAAAGAACTCCAAGAAAAGCCTTTCAAAGATTTAAGTACCAACTACATAATTCTGTGATTACTCAGAGTTCTATTTGAATTTAGGTCCAACAAGCTGGGGTAGATCAGAATTATGTGATAATAGAAAAGGGATGATAGCAAATCGATAGCCCACTCTCTCCTGATTTTTATTTTCACTGACTTCAATGGTCTAAAATTCCTGGGCCCATCTCTCTTTTCCCTGAATACAGTGGTAACATACACCAACTATCGACACAGTAGCCATATTTATAGTCCATTTAACAATTATTAACCAGAAACTCATGTATTCCTTTCATGCTTTCAGGATATCAGCACATATTCCTGCGTCTTCCTACAATGTTTTCAACATGGAAGTTGTTACCACTTACGGCCAAAATTTATTTATAATTAAAGGCTACAGTACCTCTTCTACCTTTTTCATATTGGATAATTAAATATGTGATCAAACTATCAATACATGTTAATTATAACTAACCCTGAAATTATGAGTATGATTTTAAATCTACATCTGGATTTTATTAATCTATTTCCTTCAAGGAACATCATGGTGAAATATGAAACCTGGTACAGAGCATGGTAACAGATTAATTGGAGCAGCTTAGCAATGGATGTGGTTATAGGTGAATGACAATCTGAATAATAAGGCAATAGGACATTAATTGGGCTTATTTTAGTGCCACTGAAAATCTTTATGTACATGGTCCAATTTAGGATATTCGAAAAAAACCCAAGACAACTTGCCTCTATAAAGTAAAAGAGTTGGTGCTGTCATATTCAAAGAAATAAAAACCCTGTTTTTCTATATATATAAATAAAGCAATTTTATTCACTGTCCTCCAGAAGAAGGTACATGACTCTTCAAGTTCTGTTCATGTGCATATCAATTCAAGCTTGAATTGCTATGAGTCTGGTATAAAACAGATGTATGCAGCTGAACTACCAAGAGACCGATATATCTTTTAAAAGACAGTTCAGTTTAAGCCGTTTAGCAGCAGACTGGGACACGCAGGTAAACAAAAACAACTCCTTGGCTCTTTTACTTTACCTTCTAATAACTTAACTTCTTGTCTTACCATACAGGCTGTTGCAGAGTTGCGAAAGGGTTCATTTCCTGAGTCTGTTCACAAGTCGCTTTTTTATACAAGTTGGAACAACAACACATAAGTAAAGGAAATATTTGAATGTCAGGGCTTTAAAAGTACACCTCTGTATGGGATTGCATTCATAAGTATGAGCATGCGTAATTTCAGCATTTGTAAATCAGGGACCCCCTGTATGTTTATGTTACTTGGATACAGCTATGTACACACAAGCAAAAAGAACCAAACAACTGCGGATGCTGGAAATCAGAAGCAAAAACAGAAATTGCTGTAAAAATACAGCAGGTCTGGCAGCTTCTGTGGAGCAAAAGCAGAGTTAACATTTCGTGTCCAGTGACCTTTCTTTAGCCCCTGCAATTTGCCTACCTGCATAACAGGTCCACAGCGGATGCCATATCCCTAGCACTGCACTCATCCCTGGAACATTTGGACAACAAGGACACTTATGTCAGACACTTGCTCATCAATGACCTTCATCTGCCTTCAACACCATTATCCTCTCCAGGCTGATCTCAAAACTCTGAGACCTAGGACTTGGCTCTGCCCTCCGCAACTGGACCATCAGCTTCTTAATCCACAGACCACAATCAGTGAAAATAGACAACAATGCCTCCTCCATGACAACACTCAAGACTCTAGCCCCAAAGGATGCATTCTCAGCCCCAAAGGATGCGTTCTCAGCCTTCTACTGTACTTGCTGTACACCCAAGACCGTGCTACCAAATTCCAAACAAACATCATCTACAAGTTTGCTGTTGACACCAGTGTGGTAGGACGGATATCAAACAACGATGAGTCAGAATAGAGGAAGGAGATAGAGGGCTTGGTGACATGATGCAATGATAACAACCTCTCTCTCAATGTCAGCAAAACAAAAGAACAGATCATTGACTTCAGAAAGAAAGGAGAAAGACATGCCCCCATCTGCATCAACAGAGCGGAAGCTGAGAGGATTGAGAGCATCGAGTTTCCAGGAGTGACGATAACCGACAACCTGTCCAGGACTTCCCATGTAAAAGTGACAGGCAAGAAGGCACAACAATGCCTCGGGGAGCTCAGTAAATTTGGCACGTCCATCAAGGTCCCTCACCAACTTTTACAGATGCACCATTGAAAGCATTCTGTCCAGCTGCGTAATGGCCTGGTATGGCAACTGCTTTGCCCAATATCATAAGAAACTACAGAAGATTGTGTTCACAGCCCAGACCATCATGGAAGTCAACCTCCCATTCATGTACACAATTTACATGGCTCGTTGCCACAGAAAGGCTGCCAACGTCATTAAAGACCCATCTCACCTCAGCAATGCTTTCCTACAACCTTTTCCATCAGGCAGAAGATACAGAAGCTTGAACACACACACCAGCAGGTTCAAGAACACCTTCTTCCCTGGCTTATTAGACTGACGAATGGACTCTCTAACTTCAAATAGTGCTGATCTTGTTAGTGTTATTTTGGCTAACGCATGTCCTCTGTGATGTAACTTGTACACCTTACTCTGTCCAAGCTTTTTTTCACCTTTGATCTGTATTTCCCTGCTTACTGTGATCTGCCTGTACTGCTCGCAAACAAAGCTTTTCACTGAATGGAGCTGGAGGAACACAGCAGGGCAGGCAGCATCAGAGAAGCAGCAAAGTTGACGTTTCGGGTCAGGACCCTTCTTCAGAAAGATTTTCCAGGTCCACACTGTGTTATCTCTGACTCCAGCATCTGCAGTTCTTACTATCTCGAAGCTTTTCACTGTACTTATGTACACGTGACAATAAATAAATCAAAATCAAATCAAAACACAAGCACCTACTATGCAGCAGGGCAGAAAGAAAAATGCATAACTACACTTATTCAGAACTTCAAACCCTCCTGAAGGATAATGAAAACAAAACAAACCAATTCCTGGATGTGGGTACGTCCAGAATTACCACTCACACCAACCAAGATTAAACAAAAACAAATCAAGCAATGATGGTCACTAACAAAGACACACTGAGGCGTGGGACTGTTTGTGAATGGGAAATGGGGACTGTGTTTATTGGAATTATAGTCAGATGAGTTATTCATGGACATCCTGGCCAGAAAAGGACTGTCTAGATCATTCAGATCCAACCCTGATTTTGTAATTAAGCCTGCTGACAAGGATGGTGCTGTTGTAGTCTGGCGTACTGACATTCACATTGTGGAGGCAGAGCACTGGTTCTCGGATACTTCCTCTTATCTCACCCTGGATCATGACCTCGCCATCAAGCATCAGACTATTGTATCCACAATGGCTACTAGTCTCATTTCATCTGGTGATCTCTCCTTAGTGCCCCCAAGCTCATAGTCCCCCAACCCCACACAGCCTGCCTCTACCTCCCTCCCAAAATCCACAAACAGGACTGTCCGGGCAGACCCATTGTTTCTGCCTGCTCCTGCCCCACAGAACTCATCTCTTCCTCCCTCAACTCATTTTTTTTCTCCCCTTGTCCAGTGCCTTCCCACTTACGTTTGTGATTCTTCTGTCACTTTATGTCAATTTCAGAATTTCCATTGCTTTATGTGTTCATCCCCCACCAGGACAGTCTCAGGCCTCTCCGCTTCTTCCTGGAAATAAAGCCTGAACCATGCCCATCCACCACCACCCTCCACTGCCTGACTGAGCTCATTCTCACTTTGAACGACTTCTCTTTTAACTCCCCTCTCTTTCCTCAGGTCAAATGGGTGGCTGTAGCATCGCAAGGGCCCCAGTTATCCCTGTCTCTTTTTGGGGTACATGAAACATTCCTTGTTCCAGTCCTACCCGGGCCCCCACCTACAACTCTTTCTCCAGTACATCAATGGCATCATTGGTACTGTTTCACTCTCTAGTCTGGAATTTATCAATTTCACTTCCAATTCCCATCCTGCTCTCACCTTCACCTGGTGCATCTCTGACTCCTCCCCTGACATCTCTGTTTCCATTTCCAGTGATAGGCTGGCCACCAATATCCACTATAATCCCTTTGACTCCCACAGTTACCTTGACTATATATTCTCACATCCTGCTTCCTGTAAAGACTCTAATCCATTCTCCCAGTTTCTCTGTCTCTGTCAGATTTGTTCTGATGATACCAGTTTCTACAAAGGGGCATCTGAAATGACCACTTACTCCCTCAACCAAGGACTCCCCCCACCATGATTGACAGGGTCCTCAATCATGTCCAACCCATCTTCCGCATTTCAGATCTCACCCCCTCTCTTCCCTCCCACAACACCAATAAGGTCCCCCTGGTTGTCATTTACCATTCCACCAGCATTCACATCCAAAGGACTATTAGCCACCATTCCTGTCACTTCCAGCCACTGCGAGACACATATTCCCCTCCCTTTCCTTGTCAGCCTTCTGGAGATCGTTCCCTCTGGGACACCGTGGTCCACTCCTCCTCCTCCACTCCCAACACCTCCACAGCACCTTCCCGTGCAATAGCAGAAGATGTAGTACCTGCCTGTTAACTTCCTCCCTTTGCACTATCCAAGGCCCCAGACACACCTTTCAGGTGAAACAGCGATTTATCTGCACTTCACTCAATCTAGTCTATTGTATTTGCTGCTTATAATGTGACCTGCTCTACACTGGGGAGATGAAACAAGACTAAATGACTGCTTTGTAGAGCATGAACATATTGTCCACAAAAATGACCCTCAGGTTATTGTTGTTTGCCACTTTAACACACCTCTGTGTTCCCTGGTCAACATCTCTGTCTCAGGCATGCTGCAGTGCTCCAACAAAGTTCTGCACAAGCTGGCAGAACAGCATCTCATTCCCCACTTAGGGACATTGCAGCCTTCAGGACTCAATATCGAGTTCAATAATTTCAGGGTCTCAGCACTTTCTCCCATGTCCTTACCCCAATCTCTACAAATTAGGTCTTATCATCACATGGGCTACTACCACAAATAAACTGTTGGCAGTTGCCAACAGTCCCCATTACCAACTATTCATTCTCCCATGCCAACCTTTACCCACGCTTTTGTCTGGCCAACTATTTAACTATCTCTGTGGGCTCCATTTCCATTTGTCATTTACTCCTACACCCCCTCTTCCTACCCCATCTTCACCATAAATACTAACCTTTCCTGGCTACCATCAGTTCTGAAGAAGGGTCACTGGACCTGAAACGCTAACTGTGCTTTCTCTCCACAGATACTGCCGGACCTGCTGAGTTTTCCCAGCAATTTCTGTTTTTCTTTGTGATTTCCAGCATCTGCAGTGTTTTTTTTGGCCAGATCACTTCCTCTATTCCTTTAAATCACCAAATTCAGCTCAACTGGTTGCTGCATAACTATCAGTGTGGGCTGTCACCCTCATGAGGGAAAGGTTAAGCAGCATGCAGCAGGCTGAGGATTGGCTAATGGGAAGTAGAGGGTGCCATAAATGGGTCATTTTCAGGTTGGCAGGATGTGATAAGCAGTTTGCCATGGAGATCAGTGCTGGGTCCTCAATTATTTGCAATCTATAAAAATGATTTGGATGAAGGAACTAAATGTATGGAGGCTAAATTTGTTAATAATGTAAAGATAGAGAGGAAAGGAAGTGGTGAAGTGGACATAAGGGGTCTGCAAACAGATATGTTGATTAAGTGAGTGGGTAAACATCTGGCAGATGGGGTATAATTTGGAAAAATGTGAACTTGTCCACTTTGGCAGGAAGAATAGAAAAGCAGCATGTTATTTAAATTGAAATTAATTGCAGAACTTTGAACTGGGTGTCTTGGTACATGAATCACATATGGTTAATATCCTGAGATAAAAGGTACTGCAGATGCTGGAGAATCCGAGATAACAAGGTGTGGGACTGGATGAACACAGCAGGCCAAGCATCATAGGAGCAGGAAAGCTTGACGTTTTGGGCCTAGACCCTTCATC
>JAHRHZ010000069.1:26593101-26712705 GCA_024137785.1 Ginglymostoma cirratum | reverse complement strand
GACCCTTCATCAGATGAAGGGTCTAGGCCCAAAACGTCAAGCTTTCCTGCTCCTATGATGCTTGGCCTGCTGTGTTCATCCAGTCCCACACCTTGTTATCTTGGTTAATATCCTGGCACAGCAAATGATAAGAAAGACAAATTGAATGCTGTTTTTTATTGTGGGAGAATGGAATATAAACTGGGATGTTTTATTACTGTTTTATAGACTGTTGGTGAGGCCACATCTGGAAACGATATGCGGTACTGATCTCCGCATGTAAGAAAAGATATAAATGCATTTGAAGTAGTTCCAGGAAGATTCACTTAATGATATCGGCGTTATCTTATGATGAAAAGTTAGTCACGCTAGGTTTGTATCCATTGGAGGTTAGAAGAATGAGATGTGATCTTATTGAAACATATAAGCTTTAGAGAGGACTTGGTGGGTAGATGCCGAAACAACGTTTCCCCTTGCGGGAAAATCTAGAACAATGGGACACAGTTTCAAAAATAAGAAGCCCCCGATTTAGGATGGAGTGTGAGGAAATATTTCTTTGAGTCTTTGGTATGCTTTTCTCCAGAGAGTGGTGGATCTGGGGTTCATTAAATACTTTTAAGGCAAATGTAACTGGATTCTTGATTAACAAGGGAGTCAAAGGTTATTGGGCAAGGGGAGAAAAGTAGAATGAAGGCCATAATCAAATCAACAATGATCTTTATGAATGGCAGAGTAGGCTCAAGAATCTAAATGGCCTATCCCTGCTCCTAATTCATAGGTTGGTATGTTTGTACATTTGTATCATGAATCTTGACAGTGGCTCTGATGAGTACATCAGAAAGATCCAGACAGTGGAAGCATTGTTTCACATACTAATGATGTGAAATGATACATTTCTCGTGGCAGCATGACTTGTGCTTCTGTGTGCTCTTACATTTGCTTGGGTTGCACATCAGAGTAATGAGCTATGTCTCATGGATGACTCGTCATTCAATTGCCACCTTTTGCTTTGTTGTGATGGCCCAAATGCAGTTCATGGTGGATTGCTGCGAAATAAAGGCATCATGTCTGCTGCTCGGATATGAGCCATTGACTTGCATGATATATTACATTTGGCTGCACACCAGCTGGACATTGGGGGAATCGAGTGCAAATAACCAGAGTAGTACACATACTGGGAAACTGCAGGTCTGTCAACATCTACAGGAAAAAAAGGCAACATTTCTTGGAGTATCTGATCCTTGTTTGCCAGTGGGGGTGGTATCTGATGATACATTTGCCCATTTTGGATTGGGGTGTCATGCTTTCTTCACTATTTGGGGGAGGATTTGGCTGTTTGTATATAGAGTAACTCTTGATATGTGGATAAAGCTGGCACTGTGGGCTGGCAGAACTCATGATAAAACAATTTACTTCACAACTGTAGGCCACAAAGCCCTCCAGTGAGGATATTGAAGCTAAAGTGTCGCTCCGTGTCCCATTACAGCTGTTGGAAGAGCTTGTTGACATTTCATTAGACAGCTTCCTCAGAACTAGATTTCAGTAAAAGTGCTACTGGAGACATTTCGGTGTGAATGCTCTGATGAGTGCAGTACTGCCTCTTCTGCAATACTGCATGTGTCAGTCCCATTTAGCAAATCCTACTTACGTCAAGACAGAATTTCAGCAAAGCTATCAACAAAAATAATGTATCAATTCAGAACACTGACTAGGACAGATGTATGTCGTGTTGAAAACAACATCATAAATTGTTCTACAGCACCAGAAACAAGTTTCATACCCACTAAGTGAAATAATCCATATGTTTATAATTGGATAAATAATTTTTATACAGAAAAATACATGCAATGAGTTACTGGACTTCTTAGAATTTATAAAACAAGGTTTGAAAACCTCAGAGCTCCTGCACTATACTTTAACTGCTTTAAAGAACTCTAGAAACCACCAAACACTTTTATGATATTGCAACACTGAGTAGAAATTAACTACTCATAAACCTGTGTATTACTGAGGGTCCTTTTAGATACCACAGGAAAGAATGTAGGGTGGTTAATTGCCCCTGATGAACACATTCACTTTTGTGTGTTTTAGAAACAGTTTTAGTTGGAGCTTTGAGAATCAAAATAGCAGTGTTGGCATTCAATCAGCATTACATACTGAAATGTCTACTCAACAGACCTCCGGCAGATACTACTTGCGCATGCACAAAACAGTCTGTGGCTTTGCTCAGACCAGAAAATGCATGTGCAATCTGGATATCATTTTGCTGTTAAAATGACACCCAAAGCATCAAACAGCTGGGTGCTAAGTAGCTGTGTTTTTTGTGAAAATACCTTAGTTGGAACAAAGAAATGGGCTGACTATAATAGGATAAAGATGAAACATGTTAAACCTCCAGTTCAGTTCTGTAGGAAATAATGGGTGGAATTCTCCCACCTCTTGAATGGTGTGGTTAATGGTAAGTCAATTAGGAAAATACAGAAAAATTAGATTCTTGAAATTGAAAGGTAAAAGTTTGATTTTTCACTCACGTTTTGAGCAGTAAGACAAGAATCTTGAAGCCGAGGGGCTTATTTGCATATCTTTACTTCTCATTGTTGCCTATCCTTGCCTTATTTAAATGCAGTTTGTGATTCTCCCATGTGATAGAGAGAAACTAGGTAGCAACAATTCCCAACATGAAAGTCAGAGTAGTTGCTGGATGGCTCCAGCCCATTGCTTTCTCCTCCAGGACACCATCTTGACCAGCTGTCCCCATTATCTCCAGGCACATTCCATGGGCAGCATCCCCCATCATCTATGGAAGCTGGCATCAGACATACACCAGTCTCGCTACATCACCATGGCTCATCTTTGACTCACTTAGAATAGTTATCCACTTTAATGTTGCATGTTGAAGTTCACAGATTCCTATTATTGCAATGCTGCTGCCAGTCCACTTTATGTGCAGGAAGACACTCATCTCATGCATTGAAACAGGATACACTTCAGGGCTATTTGCTTGCTTCCTTAATACTCACTCACCTCATGCCTACCTGGGTGCTCACAGCATAATTGTCTTGCCTTTTTGCATTTTGCTGCTGCATTCAGAGTTTACAGGCTCACAGCACTTCTGTCTTGCCTTGCTTTTAGTGTAGACACAAAACCAGGCAGCAGTGATCAGTCAATGGGGGTGGACATGTTGCTGTATCTCATCACAGTACATCAATGTGCCAGCCACTTATGTAGCAAACGCACTGCATCTGCTTCAACCAAGTGGCCATGTCTCAAGGTACAAAGGAAGTAGTCTTCAGTCAAATTAAGGAAGACAGCCTTTAGGCAGGCTGTCCAACAGAATAAGTCAAAGACAGTACTAGATATCACTCCAGGGCCTTGAACACAGTCAGTTAGCTGCTTGGGGCAGTCAGAGATCTGGGAGTCTGTATCTCTACAGTCTGGGAAGTGGGCTATGGTCATTCCTGCAGGTTCATGCAATCAGTCCAGGGATTTATGGCAAATCAATCAAGGAATTGCTTAGAGATCAGTGAAGAGTCCAACTGCTCACGAGCTGGGGTTGTCCTTTCAAATTGGTAATAGGGGGGAAATGGCCCATGGCCAGTCCAAGGGGTCCGCTCACTGAAAGTAAAAGCACAACTCAGATATAGACCTGGTGCTCTGATGTAATGTTGAGAGATGAAGACTTAAATGAGCCAGATGGGAACTTGTGGATGTTTAAAACTGACAAGTTGAGACAGAGCTCAAGGAAGAAAGGTACACCAATATTTGGTAGGTGGGGGGTAGGTGTCACCTAGATTAACAGGTTGAGTCAGCAATTCATTCTGCATAGTGTGACCGCGTTGCTTTTTATCCTCATCTGAATTACAAAATGGAAATAAAAAATGGCAGCGACCACACCCAGAGCAGATAGAGACAGTGGTTTTTCCTGTCTGAGGACGAGGGCAGTATTTGGGAGTGAAGTGAGGTCCTTCAAGTAGTATTGATCAGGCCCTTATACAGTACAGATTAAAACATCTGTAATTGCACAGTCTGCGTGTTAAATGCATAGAGAGGCCAATCTGGGATACCAATCTTGCCAAGCACTCTTGATCATGTCATTGGTTATTGCAACTTGGGCATTGTCATCTCCACGAAGCAGGAGCAGTCTCGGGTGAACTTAAAACTTAACTATGGGCCACGATTCACAGACAATGCAGGGTTTCATGGGCCATATAATGGCATTGTGCAAAGTTCTGGAGCAGCAGCAGCTACAGTGCCTGGATGGGTGAGGTTCCAACAACATTCAAGAAGTCTGACACCATCCAAGACAAGGCATCCCGCTTGATTGGCATCGCATTCACAAGCATCCACTCCCTCCACCACCGACACTCAGTAGCAGCAGTGCGTACTATCTACAAGATGCACTGCAGAAATTCACCAAAGATCCTCAGACAGCACCTTCCAAACCCAGGACCACTTCCATCTAGAAGTTCAAGGGCAGCAGATACATGGGAACACCGTCACCTTCAAGTTCCTCTCCAAATCACTCAGCATCCTAGCTTGGAAATATATCACTGTTCCTTCCATGTCACTGGGTCAAAATTCTGCAAGTCCATCCCTAAGGGCATTGTGGGTCAACCCACAGCACATGGGTTGCAGCAGGTCAAGAAGGCAGTTCACCACCACCTTCTCAAGGGCAACCTGAATGGGAAGATAAATGCTGGCCAGCCAGCAATTCCCACATTTGATGAGTGAATGAGAAAAACCTCCAGCGGCTGCTAAACAGTCTCCACAAGAAGGAGTTACAGCTGCTGGTCCACTCAATAGATTAGGAGGAGAAGAGATTAAGGAGGGTCAGAGTACATCATCCCAGATGCCAGTCCTTCTTGATTAGTGAGGCGCTTTGCTGCTGCAGTCTGAGGATGTCCCAGGTCTGTGTCATCTGCTTGAGTGGGACCTGTGACATGAAGCAGTGGCTGGCCATCCTATTCCAATGGCTCTCGATGTACAGTTGAGCTAAACGTTTCTGCAACTGTCTGCTTCCAAAGATCCATTGAGGACCTGTGTGGGATCTCACAAGCGTTGACACATGATGAGGTCCGTGCTCAGCCTGGGCATATAGTTTGCCACCATAGCTGAAGCCCCGCCCCCCCACCCCACCCCAGGTACCAGTTGTTATTGTTTGTCCACACAGCACATTGAGAGTGCCATATCATAATGTGACTGACTTCAGCAACAGAAAAGGACTCTATTGCATCAATACAAGTCATCTGTGATTAGCAGTACCATACGTTTAGTTTGCATCACATACCCTGGATGCTACTGTGATGTCTGTACTTATGAATATCCTCAGATTCCTGCTTCACTTCAATGTCTGTGTGTCTTACAAGGATGGTCACAGGAGACAATATTGCCCTCTGCAACCAGGGCTGAAAACTCCATTATGCAGCTCTCTGCATAAGGCTGAGTCTTCATCCAGGGTCATCGTGGAGCAGTCAAAAGGCCTCCTGAAGATAAGGTTCTTTTGCGTGGATTGGTCTGGAGCAGAGGGGGGGACCTTGCAGTACACTCTGGGCACAATGTGCCACATAAGCCAAACATGCCACGCCCTGCACAACTGGAGCAAGCAAAGAGTGGATGCTGAAGAGCTGGGAAAATAGCAGCAGTCTTCCAATGAGGAAACTGAGGACATGGAGCAGGAGGAATACCATCTTCATCATGACAGAGTGGTGCAGCATCAAGCGCAGATGCCAGATAGGACTTAATTGACACCCAGTTTCAATTGGTCAGATTAGCTGAAGTAATCATTCCTTGACTGTAAATTTGGTGTTCAAAAGGCAAACAGCCCCTGTTCATTCCCAGAAAGAAATTCAGATTTTTAAAAAATGTTTATTTTTTTCACTTTTCCTATTGTTCAATAAATGTGAATGTTCTCAAACATTTGAAGGCTTTCCAACATGTGATGTTCCCACATTGAACAATCACAAGATGTTATGCTACACTGATCATTAGGGAAAGAGTGGCACTCCCTTAGACAGGGTTCTAACATGGCATGTCACTAAGGACTGAAAGCCTATGTCATTTCAGTCTTGTCGCTACAGTTACAATGACAGCCAATCAGACAGGCAGTGATGTAAAGAAGCAATATATTTACAATTGTGAGCTTCTACTTTTAATGAAGTGTGACCTATGCTATCTAGGTGCCCTCAGAAATTGTTCTTTTCCATTTCTTTCCTGCTACATGAACTGTGAAGAGTTTTTGTGGCCAGAAGTAATAGATTTGATGCATAGCTGAGTGTTTGAGTACTATTGCCACTGGAGAGTACACAATAGTGCAAACGTGGAGGTGTAGAGGTATGGCGCATACATGATAAGCTGAGAAGTGGAGCACAGAAAAGTGAAACCCTCCATAAAAATCCCCAAAATTGACACTTGTCTGATTTTTGGTAAGATTCAGCCCAATGTGTTCATTCAGCTAGGGTTGCACAATTTTAGCCTGTGCTCATAAATTAGTGCTTAGTTTCAAATTTTAGCATTACCAACTATGACTGTTTCACTTTTCTAGATTCTTTTCACTGTTGAAGTGTGTAGTAATATTTTCTACTTTGTTTCATTCCTGCTTCTGAGATAGGAAATGCTGGTAAGGCATTATAAATTATTCATTCCTAGTTACTCTGATAGTATTCAGAATGAATTACATTGTGTAAAATGTGAATCACTACATAGTGATAGTGGATTCCATATCTTACATTAGTGAATAATGTCAATCTAGTCCAAAAATTACCAGATTTATCAGATTCAGCTTCACAACTTCCAGAGTGGCTTTGAACTTATAACTGCTGAGCTGCTCGTGCATATTATAACAAGATTCATTTTAATCTGATGACAGGTTAATCTTAAATAATTTCTTCATAATGTTCAGGAAATGTCTTTCAAACTTTCACAGTAATGTGGTATTGAGCAAGAGTTAATTTTCAGATTTTAATTTGTGTTTAGTAAAATACTTCGTAAATGTTTTTCATTTCATTGTTATTTTAATTGATACATGGAAATGAATCTCATTCCAGGTAGAGCACTGTCATATATGAAATGGAACTTTCAAACACCATCAGAGACATAGATGAGAAAGAATGGCTCAAGTAAGACTTTAATCAGCCTCTCCTATGTGCTTGTTAACAATTGTATGGTCGAATCTGAAAGGAAGTCAGACAGACCAAGCAGTCTCAAGTTTTCAGTCCGTTGTATGTTGAGTTTGCCAATCACAACTTGGATGTTTGTACAGGTAAAGATGAAGCTAGTGTTGACAACCTAGACCTAGGCAATGGGATTGAAACTCTTGAACACTGTGCAAAGATTCGCAATGTAACTTTTTAAAAAAAATACGTTCATAGGATGTGGGTGTCACTAGCTAGGCCAGCATTTATTGTCCATCTCTAGTTTCCCTGGACAAAATGATGGTTACCTCATTTCTGGAACTGATGCAGTTCATGGGGTGTTAGGAAACCTAACCATTGTTATGAAGGGAATTTTCAGATTTTGACCCAGTGACAGTGAAGGAGTGGTGATCTAGCTCTAAGTTAGGATGGCATATGGCATGGAAGGGAATTTGCAGTTGCCAATGTTCTCATGCATCTTCTGTCCTGTCCTTTAAGTTGGTCAAGGACATGGGTTTGGAAGGTGCTGGCAAAGGAGCTTCAGTGAGCTGTTGCAGTGTATCTTGTAGACATTGCTGCTACCTGTGACAGTCAGAAGCAGTGAATGTTTAGGGAGGTGGATAGGGTGCTAGTCAAGGGGGCTGCTATGTCTTGCATTGTGTCATTCTCCTTGACTGATGCTTTGTGCTGCACTTATCCAAGCAAGTGAGGAATAATTTCATTACACAGCTGATTTGTGCCTTGTGAATGGTTAGCAAGCTTTGGGGATCAGGACATGGGTTCTTGGTCCAGAATTCCTAAACTCTGACCTTGTAGCCCTTGTAGCTACCAAATTTATATCATAAAGTCAAAGAGTTATAGAATCATACAGTACAGATGAAGCCCTTCAGCCCACTAAGTTCATACTGCCAAATATACACCAATACCTGCATGACTCCCACTATCCCACACGAGGCTAATAGTCTTGAAAGTTATGACACTTCAAGCGCTCATTCAAGTATTCAAGTTTTAAAGGTTTTGAGGATTCTTGCCTCAACCACCCTTCCAGGCAATGCATCCCAGATCCCCACCAGAATCTGGGTGAAAAGTTTTTTTTCCTCAACTCCTCTCTAGATCTCCAGCCTTCCAGTTTAAAATTGTGTATGCTTGGGGGCCACTTCCATTCAGTTTCTGGTCAATAGTAACCACCTGGATGTTGATAGTCAGGGATTCAACAATGGTAATGTCATGAATGTCAAGGGGCAGATGTTTAGATCCCTCTTGTTGGAGATGGCATTTATGTGGCATGAATGCTGCTTATTGGTCCAAGTCTGGATGTTGTCCAGGTCTTTCTGCAGATGGACTTACAGTGGTTCAGTATCTGAGGCATCTTGAATGGTGATGAACATTGCACAGTCATCAACGAACATCCCCACTTCTGACCTTATGATGGAGGTCATTAATAAAGCAATGGAAGATGGCTGTCCTTGGACGCTATTCTGAGAAACGCTGACAAAGATGCCCTGGAAATTAGATGATTGATCTCCAAAAACCACAATCACCTTCCTTTCTGCTGGCATGACTCCAACATTAGAGTATTGGATCCATGTTGACTTCAGTTTTGTAATGGTTGACGTCACACTTGCTGAAATGCTACTTTGATATCAAATGCAGGCACCCAAACCACACCACTGGAGTTCAACTCTTTTGTCCATGTTTATACCAAGGACACAATGAGGGCAGGAACTGAGGGATCCTGGCAAAACCCAAACTGTGTCCCAGTGAGCAGGTTATTGTTGAGCAAGAACTACCTGATCCCTTCCATCATTTTGCTGAAGATTACGAATAGACAAACGGGGTGGTAATTCTCTAGGTTTAATTTGTCCTGATTATTATGTACAGGAGACATATGTGGGCAATTTCCCACAATACAACTTGGATGCCTGTGTTACTGCTGTACTGGGAGATAGCAAGAACTGCAGATGCTGGAGTCAGAGTCAACACAGTGTGAAGCTGGAGTAACACAGCTGGTCAGGCAGCAACAGAGGAGCAGGAAGGTTGACATTTCGGGTCGGGACCCTTCATCTGGAGATAGTGTATGGCATGGAAGGGAATTTGCAGGGAGTTCTGATGAAGAGTCTAAATCTGAAACATTGACTTTCCTGTTCCTCTGATGCTGCCTGGCCTGCTGTGTTCCTTCAGCTCCACACTATGTTTACTGCTGAAATGGAACAGCTTGGTCAGGGGCTCAACTAATTCTGAAGCACAGGTCTTTGGTACTATTGCCAGAACATTGCCAATGTCCATATCATTTTCAGTGGGCCGTGTATCAGACATTTCTTGATATTGAATTGGCTGAAGACTGTTTTCTGTGATGTTGGGGATCTCAGTAGGAAGCTGAAATGAATCACCCACTCCACACATTTGGCTGAAAATGATTGCAAGTGCTTCACTTTTGTCTCTTGCTCTGACATGCTGAGGCTATATTGAGCATGGGGATATTTTTGCAGCTTTCTCTTCTTTCAGGCTGTTTAATTGTTCACCACCATTCACAGCTGGATTTTTTTTATTATTCATTCATGGAATGCGGGCTTCATTGGCAGTATTTACTGTCCGTCCTAGCTGCCCTTGAGAAGGTTTTGTTGAGCTGCCTTCTTGGATCATTGTAGTCCATTTGCAGTCTCTACTGTATATCAGTGAGCTGCCACCTCTGCTGGGTCTGTCCTGCTGGGGGACAGGAGATACCCAGGGATGGGAATGGCAGTGTCTGGGATATTGTGTGTAAATTATGACTCGGTGAGTCCAGGTGGTTGCCTGACTGGTCCCTGGGACAGCACTCCCAATTTTTGCACAAAGCCCCAGATGTTATTATTGACAGGAACAAAAACAAAGTTGCTGGAAAAGCTCAGCAGGTCTGGCAGCATCTGTGAAGGAAAAAACAGAGTTTACGCTTCAGGTCCAGTGACCCTTCCTCAGAAGGTTCCGTTCTGAGGAAGGGTCACCGGACGCGAAATGTTAACTCTGTTTTTTCCTTCACAGATGCTGCCAGACCTGCTGAGCTTTTCCAGCAACTTTGTTTTTGTTCCTGATTTACAGCATCCGCAGTTGTTTCAGTTTTTAGTTATTATCGACAGGGTTTGCTGTTATCATTTCCAGTGCCTAGGTTGGCAGTGGGTGTTCTATCGAGTTTAATTCATTTTTTTAGACTTTATAGTCGTTTGATACAACTGAGTAGCTTGCTAGGCCATTTCAGAGGGTATTTAAGCGTCAACCACATTGTTGTGCACCTTGAATCACAGGTAAGCCAAAACCAGGAAAAAACATCAAAATTTTCTTCCCTAAAGTGTGCTAGTAACAGTGCATGTGTAAGCATTGGCTGAGAATAACATTCAGCGAATCTGAGATACCTTTCAAGGAACACTCACTGACGAGAGTGCACAATTAAATGGGATACTGGACTGTAGCAACATAGTGAAACAATTTCTCAACATGCAGAAAGGAGGAAAATAAACTTTTTTCTGGAGTGCATTGTTTAGGTGAGAAATCATTTCCACAATTTTATTTGTATCATGATCTAAAAGTAAATAATCCAAAACATCATCAGATGTGACAACTACTGGTGAGGTGATAATGTGGCTTAATTTCTCAGCAATTGAGTAATTATATCTTCCATTTGTGTAAATACAATAAACAGTATCTTTGTTAGTGAATATGACATTTAAACTGACTGGAGCTTCACTTTGACTCAGTAAGCAGCGCTGACTAGATTTGAATTTGAAGTAGGCTTCTTAAACGTGTCAGTTAGTACTGTGGAAACAATATGTAAAATGTGAGTCTCCATCAGGAATTAATACCCACTGGCCAAGCAATCATTTTGCAGGATACTAATAACCCATGTTCTTATTTAAGGAGCTGACCCCTGACTCTCATGCATATTTGAGACGTCAGCTTAAGGGTTCAACAATCCAGACTTGCCAGGCTCTCTATATGTTCATTGCTAAATCAACACAATTGGATTTTCTCCTGAATATTGTAAAGTGCTGTTGTGGCTTTTTTTTCCTCGTTTCAATCTGAAAAATATTTTCTGGTTTGTTAAATGAAGCATTTGAAAAACAAATATCGCAATCTTCATCAGAAGAAGTAATTGAAGAGAAAAATGAACAAATGGTAAACTGGAAATCCCCACAGAGGCTGATAAGTCAGTGCAAGAGGATGCAACACTGCCTACTAATGTGTTGTCATGGCGACAAGAGAATCAATATCATTCAGCTGGTCAGATATTTGACAGTAATTTTTGCTAGGTCATGGGATCCAGGAGCTGCAGCAAAATTCATCCTAGAACAAAAGAAATTTCAAATCTTCTTATATTCTGCTTCTCATGTTTACATAATTGTGGAGAGATGCATGCCAACTCATTTAGTTTCCACCACACTTACTTTAGGAAACCTTGAAATTAATAACAAAGCCTCTTTATTCTCGACATTTAATTCAACACACAAACTCATACCCTGAACATTACCATCCTCCTCATTTAGATTAGCACGGAATAGATTGTAGACCAGAGAAAAGAGACCAGATCAGGAAAATTACTTTCTTTGAACCAACACCCCTCCCCAAAACAAACAGCTCAGTTTAGAATACAATTAACAAAAGCAAAGATTTTGGAGGATTTGAGGAGCTACAGTCGTCTGTAACTGAGATATTATTTTCTGATGTGTAATATGCTGATTGTGTCAAGCACCTTCTGAATGTTCACAAAAGAGAGCTGTTTTTACAATTATGCAGTCAAAACTCCAACTTGCGCTGCGAACACATACATCCAAAACAAATAAAATGCAACAATCACTAAAAAGTGAATTTAGATTTGAAATAGCCAGTGGATTACGTGAAATATAGGGGAAGTAAAAATTGCTATTAAACTTATGCAGAAGCAGAGGGCAGTGTAATGGGTTCAGGTGCTGTTGCTGGGTCCAAGTCTACAGATGGAAGCCTGCTACAGGGTTTGACCTGTCACTTTTCTGGACACAGCTGAATGAAAAAGGAGAGACACCGAGCTTAAACCAAAGTCATTCTAATGGGCATAGTGGGCACAGAATGACAGGAAAGAGAAGGAAAAAATTAGTCAGGAGAAAAGAAATGAGGGAAAGTATGTTTCTTTTAATTTGTACGTAGTTGTGCACAATAACCTAAATTAAGTTCTGAAGAAGCGTTATTGGACTCGAAACGTTAACTCTGTTTTCTCTCCACAGGCGGTGCCAGACCTGCTGAATTTCTCCAGAAATTTCTGTTCTTATGTGATCTTAAATTAGTTACTGAGCCACAAATATTTACCTCACACAGCCTGAATAAAAATAAAGTTCACTATGGTTAGGGCTTCTAAAACAGAATATGAAACAAAGTAATGTTCTAGAAATGCAATAAAATGGAGTGTTACTTTTAGAAACATGAAACCAGACTAACATTTTACCACTTAAGCTATAGTTAATATTATTAGCAACAGCTTCTAGGGTGGGATACTCATCAAATTTCATTTCTATATGAATTAGCTTGGTTTTGAAAGCATCAACTTTAAACTGTACAAAGCCTTACAGCTGAAATGCAATTTCCCCTTTCTCCTCATGACAGTAAATTCCTTTGTCCTTTATGGTGATTAAATTGATAAAGGGGCTTGGTAGAGGGCGACTGGAAATTGAATGGACCTGATTTGCTGTCAGCTACCGTACATCACTGTATAATCTTTTGCCGGAATGGATTTTTAAAAAAAATTTGTGGCAGTTTGAAATATTGCAGTTTTAACTACAGTAATAAATCTGGCTGTCTTTAGGGATGCCACAATGAGCAATGTTAATGGAACATGGCTACCACATGACAGGGACATCACAGTGATGTCAGGGCTCTGCAGCTGGCATGGTTTCCATTGATCTGAACCAGAAATGTCTGGAAAAACGTACTTTTTTGTTACAATTGAGGGTTAAAGGCGTGAGTTCCAGAATATTAATTGGGGTTGTTCACCACTGGGCACTGCCAGCTTATTGACATCTCTTTCTAAAAGTTTCTTACATGGTGTGCAAGGCAACCTTAGGTGTGAAGAACTACTATCCACAATACAAACTGTACAACAGCGTTTCACCTGAAAGTGGCTAAGAAGTGATTTCAGAGACTCAAATGAAGGATTATAAGCTGTGGGCTATACAGATGCAGTTGATGTCAGTACAATAGGATTGGAATTGCTTGCTTGCTGTAGAATTTGTAGACAGCATGATTCACTATTTGAAAATTGAGTGCTTAAACATTCCACTGACAGCACTTTAATGAGAAAATAGGGTACCCAGCTTCCCTCATAAAACAGCAGAATATTTGGAACACGAAGTTGTTTGATTTATGAAAGTCAGGCATCTGCACTATATATTTGCTTACTAACATGAACGTGAAGGAACACAGTTATTAAAGTGGCTGAAATCACTTGGAGAGACAGTGACATTGACAAATGAGACTTCCTTGCTCCTCTTTACCAAAGCTGTTGACTGGCTACATCCATAATTTATTAGGTCCCGGGTAGGAAACAATGCCAAAGGTTTCCGAATATTTTAAGACGTTTTTTCAGATGTCACACAAGTACTGTGTATTGTTAAGCAATGAGCTGGAACCTATTCGCACACCAGTGAGACAGGAACAGCAACAATATTTGAGGAGACAGAAATGCATTTGTATTCAACCAGGACTTTGTGGCAAAATAGTGCAAGGTATTTAGGATGTCCCATCAAAACAAAGCACTGTCTCATTCGACTGATCCTACCACCATGACCGGCCTCCACACTACTTTTAACCTGAAGGGCACAATGATTCCTCAATCTCCAGCACCAATGAAAATTCGTGATAGCCAAAACTTCAGATAGATGTGAAGGTGGGAAGGTAATTGAGAGGGCTACACACTTACAAAAACATTTTGTTTCTTCTTGCTTCCAGCCGGCAATTAGATTTTCATTTATTTATTTCTCCCTGTGTTTCCTTTACAGATATCAAATGGTACCTGCTCTGCCCAGAATTAAAACCCAGTCTGATGCCAATGGTATGTTCAGAACCCTGTTTTGCTATATGAGAAAGAAGTCTTCCAGCATTCGCCATCCTTGTTGCATGCTCAGGATAAAAAGCATTTCCTTACTGTGGGCAAGAATGTAATGGATGGCTGTCTTCTGAACTCTATAAGCTGTATGGTGAACATACCCTTACTGTGTTGTTTGGTAGGGACTTCCATGATTTTTACGAAGTGACAATGAGGGATAGCAACACATGTTCACATCGGAATGGTGCATGGCTTTGAGAGGACTTGCAGGTGATATTTGCCATCTACTTGCTGCCTTGGTTCTTCTAAGTCATAGAGATCATAGATTTGGGAGATGCTGCTGAGAAAGTCTCATTGAGTTGCTGAGGTATCTCCTACTGACAGTGCATACTGCAGCCCTGATGTACCAGTACTGGATGGAATGGATTATTAAGGTAGTGCATGAATTGCTAATTAAGTAGTTCCTTTGGATGGTGTCATTTTCCTGTATATTGTAGCTACATTTAAGCAGGCAAGTGTTGACTAACCAAACAAATTCTTGAATGGTGTTTTCCAGGAAGTGAAGAGCATTTGGAGAGCCAGGAGGTGAATCACACATCACAGAATACGCACACTCTTATCTACAATCAAAGTCAAGGCATGTAAGAGAGAGATGGTGGCCAGGGGCATTAAATACAATTAATAAAAACTAGTCTCAGTGGTGGTGACCTTGAATCCGTAGTTGATTGGTGCAAATCCCATCTGGTTCACTAACGTCCTTTAGGGAAGGAAATCTGCCACCCTTTCTTGGTCTGATCTAGTTGTCCAGCCCCATAACAACATGCTTGATTCTCAACTGCTCGCTGAATGGCATAGCAACCAATCAGTTCAAAGATACTTGGGGACAGGCAACAAATACTGTCCTTGCTAGCAATGCCTGCATGACATGAAAGAGTGAAGAAAAACAAATATGGCTGGTCCAGTTTGGGTTCTGGTAAATTTGATGGCTGTTAGGGTGTTGCTCGGGGATGGTAATGTCACTGAATGTCAGTTGGTGATGGTTAGATTCTCTCTATTAGGAAGAGGTCATTGACTGGGACTTAGTTGGCTCAAATGTCACCTGCCACTTATCATCCCAAACTTGGCTGTTATCCAGGTCTTGCTGTATACTAACTGAGGAATCAGGAATGGAACTGAGGATTTTGCATCATTTTCACTTTTTTGCATTTACAAGTCCTAAAAGGCCCTCCCTAACAGCACATGGACTGCAGCGGTTCAAGAAGGCAGCTCACTTTCTCTAGAGCAATTAGGAACAAGTGATAAATATTGGGACTGCCAGTGGTGTCCACATCTTATGAAGAAATAAAATACATGCAAGCCAGAAGTGGAAGACCAATCACAAGAACTTTTTGAAACTCCGTCCTGAAACATCTTTTCTCACTTCCTCCATACTCATGGCCAATAGTTTCATAGTATTAAGATGGTCAGCTATCTTCCAGCCTACCTTGAAAGAGGACACCTTTTGCCCCAGTGATATCAAAATTCCCTTGCTGGTTCTTCTCTGATTGAATTTGTAAGGAAATACTTAAAAGAGGTGTAACCATTTCCTTCTTCTTCATGAGCTATTTCAAGAACCTGCAAACTCAGTAAATGTTTGTAGTCCTGCAAAATGAAGACAGTTGCTTATTAAATTGTGCCAACAGAACCGCTTCGGTGTCAGATATCCTATCCTGGTATCAGACTGCTCCTTCCTATCTGGACAAAGAGCCGACAACCAGAAAACCTATCTCTATGTCTTCACAACACTTTCTGTTGGACATCAGACTACATCAGACTGAAGCACCTTGAGACCTCGTAAGTCTAGAGGTGCCTGCCTATTTTCCTTATTTGTATCGTGAGTTTTATCTTGCACCAGCAGAAAAACAGAAGTGTTTCCTAATTTTTTTTTACACATTCCACACTGATCGTTACTATGCTAAATTGCAACCCACATCACAATGATTTTTGTTTAAAGAGTTAAGATTTACAAAGGATGCCCAGGTGCTGAAGTGTGTAAGCCAATTAGTAGGACTTTCTGCTAATTTATAAATAAAATTTCTCCTTCATTTTAGACAGCTCACCAAACCTGAAATGATCTAATGTCAGCAACAAGAACAACCAGTGATCCTAAACTTTCTAGTACTGACAGGACTAGCTCAGAGTTCCAAAAAGCTTTCAAATTGATCATAAAAAGGCTGGATCACGTTTGCAATTTATAGAAGATGTTCATTATCTGAATTCTTTTAAAAGAGGAATTATTTTACATGGCAGATCAATTAAATTTGACTTTCTTAAAATTTTCCTTTCATACACCTATAGGGAGGTGTAAAGTAGCCCAGGATTTTTCAATACTGTGGGGGGCCATTATTCCCTGAGGCAATATAAAAGCGGCCAATTAAAATAACAAAATTATATCATTTTATTTTCTCATGGCAGTTGGGGGTCACTGGCTGGGCTATCTTTTATTACCTTTCCCTAATTTGACTTGAGAAAGTGGTAATGAGCTGCTGTCGAGAAGCTCTGCAGTCCTTGGGGTTCAGAACTCTCACTGTGCAATTCGGGAGGCAGCTACAGAATTTTGACCCAGTGGCAGCGAAGGTACGGCAATATATTTCTAAGTCATGATGATGTGTGACATTGAGGAGAACTTACAGATGGTGGTGTTTGCCTGCATTCTCTGGCTTTGTCTTTCCAGGTTGTAGAGGTCACAGTTTTGGAAGGTGTTATCTAGGGAGTCTTGATGAGTTGCTGCAGTTCATCTTGTAGATGGTACACACTGCTGCCATGTGTGATACTGGTGGAGGGATCAAATGCTTAATGTGTTGGATGGGATGCCAATCAAATAGTTTTGTCTTAAATGGTGGGAAGTTTCTCGTTTGGTGGTGGAGTTGCACTCATCCAGGATGGAGTATTCCATCACACTCCTGACTTGGACCTTATAGACGATGGACAGGTTTTAGCCTGGGGTGAATTACTCCCTGCAGAATTCGTATCCTCTAACCTGCTTTTATAACTGTAGTATTTATATGGCCAGTTCAGTTACATTTCTGGTCAATGGTGACTCCCCAGGATGTTGATAGTGGAGTAATGCTGCTAAATGTCAAGAGGAAATGGTTAGATTCTGCCTTTTGAAGATGGCCATTGCTCTCTAGCAGCACTCCCATATCTAGCAAGGATTGAACAATTATATCTCTGCAATTTCTACCCTTACTTCCTTTAATATGCATCTGACCTGTTCCTGGTGATCTGACATTTGGAAGTACAGGCAGCCTTTCTACTATCTCCCCCTAATCAACGTTTAGCTGGTATTGTGCAATAATTAATTCTCCACTTGTCGTCTCAGCAGAAAGGAGGTGTCCCTTACTTTGACTCCCTCCTCTGCCCCATCTTCATCTGTGTGCATCAACTCCTCAGCTTCTCACCTTCTACTTAACGGCAAGGGCTGGTCCCTCTCCATGGTAAGGTTACATAGCATGGAGTATATCATAACAAATCTGGGCACCCAATCTACTGAGCCCTGCAGGGCTACACCAAACTAATCAAAGCTTCAGCACACAATTGTCTGCTCTGTCATATCCGGGAGCACTGTTGTCATTGTACACTGGCTGTTTGGTGATGTACTGTTCATAGACCAGAAATATGGACGAATGTGATCAACAGACAATCCCTGACATTTAGTAGCCACTCTTTGAATTATTACGGTGACTGAAGTAAAGATGGCACAGAGGTCTGCAACAGAATGAATGCATTGTGACTGCTACCAGGATATCAGGCTTGACGTGAATGAATTGCTGCCCGTGGTCACACACTAGTTGTATATTCAATCAAATTCCTGCAAAGTACCTGCAGTCAGTGGCACTCTGCATCATGGGAAAGTCTACAATTTTTGCAAACCTTCTTGTATAAATCCTACTTATATTTTTCTAACAAGAAGGAATGAAATTAAGTTGCTTTTTTTTTGCGCTGAAACGCCCAGTTACTACAAGTATGCAGCAACACATTGCAAACTGTCAGTGAAAAGTAGCTTTGTGGTGTGCCAAACAGATAGAGGTACAGGAACAAATTGCCCTGGCACTTGTGTGGCATTAATGTTGCTTGCCATTTATTAGCCCAAGTGCAATGTTGTCCAGGTCTTGCTGCATATAAACACAAGCTGCTTCAGTGTCACAAATGATGTTGACGATCATGCAATCTTCAGCAAACATTCCCATTTCAGACCTTACGATGGAAAAAAGGTCATTGATGAAGCATCTGAAGACGGCTGGGCCTAGGACATTCCCCCTGAGGAACTCCTGCAGAGATGTCCTGGAACTGAAATGACTGGCCTCCCAATGACCACACCATCTTCCTTTATGCTAGATAGGAGTCCAATCCAGCAAGAGTTTCCCCTTGATCCCTGTTTTTCCAGGGAATTAAATTAGGAATGCACAGGAGGCCAGAATTAGAGGAGCACAGCTATCCTGGATGGTGTGCATGAATGGATTACAGACATAGGGAGCAGTGAGGACATGGAGGGATTTGAAAACAAGGATGAAAATTTTAGAATTGATGCATTGCTTAACTGTGAGCCAATGTCAGTCAGCAAGTACAGGACTGATAGGGAAACAGGATGTGGCACAAGTTAAGGGATGGATAGCAGAGTTTTGGGTGACCTCAAGGTTGCAAATTGCAGAATGTGGGAGACCAATCATGGGTACATTGCAAGTGTTGAGTCAAGGGGTAATAAAGGCATGAGTGAAAATGTCAGAAGCAGCTGAGCTGAGTCAGATGAAGTACAGTGATGTTACAGAGTTGGAACTATGCAGTCTTCTTGATGGCAGGAATATGAGGTGGAAACTGATCTCAGGGGCAAACATGACACCAAGGCTGCAACCAGATTGGCTTAATTTCAGACAGTTGCCAGGGTGAAAGATGGAGTCAACAACTAGGAAATGGTGTTTGGAGGGGGAACCAAAAACAATGGCTTCAGTCTTCCTAACATTTAATCAGAAGAAATTTCTGCTCATCCAATACTGGCTGATAGATGAGCAGCCTGATAATTTAGCAGTGGTGGGGGAGTTGAAAGAGAAGGTATGTGTAAAAAAAATAGCTGGGTCTTTGGATGATATCGCCGAAAAGCAACATGTAAATGAGAAATATGAGGAGTAGGCCAAACATAGATTTTCAGTGGACACCAAAGATAATTGTTTGGGAACAGGAAGTGAAGCCATTGTAAGTGACTTTCTGGCAGACAAAGTGGGCTCTTGGAGGGGGACGGTGGGGTTAACCAGGTCAATGGCCACAGTCAGGCTGAAAAGATCAAGGAGGGAATGTATTGCTTTGTCATAATCACATGAGGTGACTTCAATAAAAGCTGTTTTGATACAGAGTCAGGTGTGGAAACCCGATTGGAGGGATTCAAGTATGGAGTTCTAGGGAAAGTGGGAATGGATTTAGAAAACGAGAACAGCCTCAAGAACTTCAGAGGGGGGAGGGATTCAATGACAGATAGGTCCAGGACTGGTTCTCGAGTAGAAGGCCTGATGATGGCATATCTAAGGGAGAGATGGACAACACCTAAAAAGAGAAAATGCTTTATAATGATGGATAATCCCTGGGGACTTTATGTGGTTAACAGTATAATGGGAACAGGATTAAGAGAACTAAAGGTTGGTCCCATGGAAAAAAATGAGCTCAGCAGGGATGTACAGGGGGATAGGACAGAAATTTGTGAAATATATATGTGTAGTGAGGGCGGCGGTGGAGCATTAGAAGAAGTCTGGCCAGGTTAGCAAGTGGAAGGGCTATGATAACTAACCAGACAGGTCTTGATCTTATTGACAAATAAATCTATCAGGTCCTCAGATATTTTGTTGCTGGGAGTGAAGATGGAGGGACAAGGAATGGGGTTTGGCATACTGTAAAAAGCCAGGAGATAGCTTCGTATTCCATGACGGTTGGCAATAGAGAGCAGTTGTAACACAACTGAGCAGCATCCAATCATGTTTTAAAAGGTCTAGCCAGATCCGTCATGTCCATCTGCCATGTCCTTTCAAATCTGCATTCATAGGCTGAAGAGAACAGAAGTGAGGGTAATACTAATGAGAAACAGCCAGAATAAGAGTGAGTCAGAGCTTTACCAGGGACCAGAGTATCAAAGGTCGAAGTGAGGATGCAACTGGGAGAGCCATTAGCTGCAGAAATGCAAATAGCGAGCCAAGCGTGAGATGGCTCGGATTTTGAAAGCTCAGTTGACAGGCTGTTTTGTTCCAGGGGCAGTTGCAGAAAGGAGGCAGGGAGTGGAAGAGGGATGTTGACGGTGAGTGATACAGAGATGTTATCTTTAATACAATTATACAGATCCAAATTATGAACTTCTAATTGGCACATTTGTAAAAGGACAGAGGTATTTAAAAGGGTGCAAGGATGATGCCAAAACTGTGAGGCTCCATTTGTCAATAAAGGATAATCAGGCAATGTCTCTTTTCTCTTATAAAATGAAGCATGAGAGTGACCTGACAGAGATCTTTCAAATTCTAAATGGTTTTGACCAAGTAGACTTGTGGAGAAGTGAAAAAGTGGAGGTCATCGGTATAAAATAGCCACCAAGAACTCACATAGCAAATTCAGAAGACATGTTTTGACAAAACATGATGAGAGTGTGTGCAAGTTGCAACCACAGGGAGTAGTTGAGGAAAATGACATCGATGCATTTACTGGGAGGTTAGACAAACATATAAGAGAGAAGGTTACACTGACAGATAAGGAAGGATGGAACGATGTTTGACTGGAACATAAGCATTGTCATGAAGTAGTTGGGACATATGGCCTGTTTCCATGCTGTACATTCTGCACAGACCATGTCTATGACTGGACCTTTGTCAAGGATACGAAGGTATTAGTTCATCATCAAGTATATAAATTGAGCGTCAGATTTCCTAACGTGCATGTTCAAACCTGCCCCCAGCACAAATCCAAGCTTTGATCACTAGTGACTAAACTGATAGAACACCTTTTTCCAACAAGTCACACATCTATAGAGTCAGTTGAAATTCAGCTCCAGCTAGTTTGGATTTATGCATAGAAGATTTTTTTTATAGTTCAATGAAGCATCTCTTGGCCCACCTCTAGGTGATAGTTTGAACAACACTCCTGTTCATCCTGTGCTATATAATTTGTAACTGGTGAAATGCACAGCCCACGACTATGTAGCATTAGGACGTGACAAAAGGAAGAACGAAATGCCAGCCATTCAGGCATTTGAAACCTGTTCAAAGCTAAAAGAAAACCTTACAGGGAAGAAACTTCCTCTAAAAAAATAGTGAACAGAATCTAGTCTAAAGGGTTCTGAAAGTTATAGCACGAGGCAAATTAAACCTTCCAACCAATAGAAATATATGAATGTTTACTTTCCTCCCTATTTTCAATAACCTGTGTTGAGGCACAGTAAGTAACCTGGTAGTCTGTCAATGTTATTTTGCTTTATGTATGATCCAAGGGAACAAGTCACAGCAAACAAGGCAACAATGGCAGGGATTATAACTAATACCGTTCTTGGTCCAAAGTTCACATCAATATTCCAGTCCTTAGGAAAGGTGGGGTGGAGGTCAGGGAGAGTCACATGTAAACATCAAAGCTATTTGTAATGGGAAACAGTTCCAATCGGAAGAAGACTGTTTACATTTTTGGTGCACAGCAATGGTTATAATAAAACTGCGGGCAGAGGACAATCTGTGACTTTGGTTCTTCAAAATGTTCATTTTGATAAACATTTTACTAGTGCCATACGTTCCTGCAACAAGCAAGCATGGTGAAATAATTTGCATTCGGCTGGATACTTATCAGAATAGCTGATGAATACTGCAGTTCAAGATTTTGAACTAAAGCCAGCAGGGGTTCTAATGCGAAACCAGGAGAAATTTTCCAGCACCTCTCAGCTACACCTAGGTAAATACATTAATATGCAACATAAAAAGTACAACAGTTCAGAGAACATAGCAAAAGAGAAGAGAAAAAAATTAGAGCCATATAGGAGAGGTAGAGAAAAGTAGCAATATCATATCATCAGAGGTAGGTAAAGGAATGAACACAGACTCAGACTTAGTATGCATAACCCCACCAGCTGCTGTCTCGTACACAGTTAACTTAACAACCTATACATTTTCAAAAGTTAAATGACCATACCAAAAAAAAGATTGTGAATAAAGCAACTGCCCATTGTTAAATGCACACAGATTCAACAACTAAGGACATTTGGTGGAATTTCTGAGGGTCAAACATCAAATTATTTCCAATATTCATAGAGAGAAGAATGAAATAATATATTTGGGAAAGTGATTTACATGTTCTGATGGTTTTATGCAAGTTGTAATTTTCATTCTTTTAGGAAAGCCTGTTTTTCCAGAGAAATTGTTACAATGCATGATGGTTATTAGACCAGTAAGTACAACAACAGCCTGTATTCATATAGCACCCGTGACAGACAAATTGCTTCAAAGTACATCGCAGAAGTATTAGAAAACAAAACGTTCAGAGCTGGTTTTGACACCACTGATCCACATATTCTGACTGTAATATCAGCCTTCCTAGTAATAAGATGCAAGAAAATCACCCACACGCCTCCGTACAGGTCATTACAGAAGTTAGCATTGCAGATTTTCTTGCTTTTTTTTCCTAAGGCACAAATTTCTGCTTCTTTAATCCTCATGTTACCT
The DNA here is from genome assembly GCA_024137785.1 of Ginglymostoma cirratum. Classification (NCBI taxonomy): domain Eukaryota; kingdom Metazoa; phylum Chordata; class Chondrichthyes; order Orectolobiformes; family Ginglymostomatidae; genus Ginglymostoma; species Ginglymostoma cirratum. The sequence continues at coordinate 26,689,843 of JAHRHZ010000069.1, read as the reverse complement.
ATTGTGCTTTTACGAATGATCTGTGCATTGTCTGTGCTCAGGTGTATCTGCTTTTCCAGCAGATTGTTAAACTTAATGTTTGAAAATATAACCTGTTAGTAAAATCCAATATTTATAAACAAAGATGTTTACCATCTGTGAAGGTGGCTGAGAAGCATTGCAATGACATCATTTCTCACGCCAACCAAATAATGATCTGGTGAATCATTATGACTTCTACTCGCTCATGTGTCAGGAGTCACTGTCTCATTTTTGAGCTTTCATTTTACTTGCACAGTTTTCCAAAATGTTTCAAGGGACAAAAGGATGAAAGGGATATGACTTTAAAAAAATAACTAGAAGAAAAGCAGTTCGTCATTTAGCTTCTCTGACAACATTTTCTGGCATTATTACACTGTCAGAGTCTGTCAGTGTGGCAGCACTGCTGTTGTTTCAAAATATTCAAAACACAAAGGCTTCAGGAATTCATGTCTCAATGATATCACTGAAGAAAACCTTTTAGCTTTATACATACATTGCACACAATTGAGCTAGCAATAGGCGCTGAATATGCCATAGGAAGATCGGACCAATAACAGGTCCCGCACCATCCAAGACTTCCCTTACATATGACCTACCGCGGTTAGACGTTACTTCTTCATATTTATAACATCTGTACTAAAAGCATTTGAATACTAAGTTCATCAATCATCTCTCAGTTGCTTTAACAAAAGACACAGGTTTGACAATATTCGGAAAACAGAAGGGACAAGTGATTACACATCCCTGAGAGTGAGGAACCAGAGTCAGCTAACTCAGGAGCTACAATGACATCAGTGAACCAAAAGAATGAATCCCAACAGTAGCAACTAAGCAATTTTCCTTACGAGCATCTAAGGATCTTTTGTTTGCAGCATTTTACACTTAGTACCTTGTTCCCTTTGTAGTCGATCTTTTCGAACACAGCAGCAGTTAAATGTACCTTTAAGTGCACAATAATATCTGGGAAAATGTGCATCAATGCCTGCTAACATCCATGAAAGGGTACTAATGAGTTTTACGGAGTTGTTTCTAAGGATTACATGCTTTCCAGAAGTATCTGCTCACAGTCATGTACTGTTAAACAATGTGCTGTATTTTACTCTGCTAACACCCCCTGACCCCCTTTCTCCAGCTTGAAAATAGAAACTCATTTTGTAAGATATGATTGATCATCTAAAAGGTAAAAGAAAACTCATTATATTGCAGAATAGGAGACAGCTCTATGTGACATTTGATTTATCTGATGCTGTTCTAGATGACCTACATAACTCATTGTTGCAGCAGTGATGACAATAATTTAACGCCATTATGAAGAGTAATATAACCATCTACAGTGATGATATAAATCAGAATTCACTCAGAGCTTTTTGTTATTCAGCATTTCTACATCTCTGATGGATTTTTGTAAATAAATCGTCTCAGAGTCGGCCATAATGGGAAAGGCCATGTTGCAAGATCACCAGCAGGTGGGGCAATTTCCCCTCTGTGAATGTTTTCTGTCCTTGGGCGTTATGGTCAAGTAGACAAGATTTTACTAAACAGTTAAAAGAAATACTGTGCAGGCTGGAAATCTGAAATAGACAGAGAAAATGATGGAAATGCTTAGCCGGTCAGGCAGCATCTACGAAGTGAGAGACAGACAACTCTGATGAAAGGTCATCAACCAGAAATGTTAACTCTTTCTTTCTTCCCAAATGTTGCCTGATTTGTTCAGTATTTCCAGCATTGTCTGTTTTTGTCACAGAATCATTGATTCTAAGTAATATAACAAAGAAGGAAAAAAGGACTTTTTTTTATCACTAACATGATCTGGCATCCCATTTCTCTCTTCTTCCCTTCAAATAAACATCAGCATTAGCTATGATTTAAAATTTAAGCAATAACTATGGTTTTAATTATTCATATTCTATACCAGTGGGGGTAAAGCTGTTATAATACAGAGCCCTGTGACAGATCTCCCCCCATCACCAAATCCCATTATCACCATCTACAGCTGCTTCATCAATGACTTTTGCTCCATCATAAGTTCAGAACTGGGGATGTTCACTGATGGTTGCACAATGTTCAGCACCATTCAGGACTCCTCAGACAGTGAAGCAGTCCATGTTCAGATGGGTGGCAAGGCCTGGACAGTATCCAGACTTGGGCTGATAAGTGGCAAGTAATATTTGCACCAACTGAATGCCAGGCAGGCCACGATTGGAATACTGTGTGCAGTTCTACTCTCCCTGCTTTAGGAAGGATATTGTGAAATTAGAAATGATTCAGAAAAGATTTACAAGGATGTTGCCAGGGTTGCAGGGTTTGCGCTACAGGGAGAGGCTGAATAGACTGGGGCTATTTTCCTTGGAGTGTTAGAGGCTGAGGGCTGACCTTATAGATGTTGAGAAAATCATGAGGGGCATGGATAGGGTAAACAGGCAAGGTCTTTTCCCCGGAGTGGGTAATAACTAGAGGGTGTAGGTTTAAAATCAGAGGGGAAAGATTTAAAAGGGACCTAACGGACAACTTTTTTCACACAGAGGGTGGTGCATGTATGGAATGAGCTGCCAGAGGAAGCGGTGGAGGCTGGTACAATTACAACATTTAAAAGGCATCTGGATGGGTATATGAATGGGAAAGGTATAGAGGGATATGGGCCAAATGCTGGCAAATGCGACTAGATTCATTTAGGAAATCTGGTCGGCATGGACGTGTTGGACCGAAAGGTCTATTTCTCTGCTGTATATCTCTATGACTCTTTGACTCTATATCCAATAACAGACAATCTAACCATCATCTTATGATGTTCAATGGTATTAGCATCACTGAATCCCCCACTATCTTGGGGGCTACAATTGATGAGAAACTGAACTGGACTAGCCATAAATATACAGTGGCTGCAAAAGCAGGTCAGAGGCTAGGAATCCTGCAGTGAGTAACTCATCTCCTGATTCCCCAAAGTCTGTCCACCATCTCCGAGGCACAAGTCAGGATTGTCATGGAATACTCACCACTTGACTGGGAAAGTGCAGCCTTAATTAAATAAAAACCTTGACCCCATCGAGGATGAAGCATCCCACTTGATTGGCACTACACCCCCAAACACCCACTCCTTCCACCACCGATGCTCAGTAACAGCAGTGTGTACTATCTACAAGATGTGCTGCAGAAATTCACTGAGAATTCTCAGACAGCATCTTCCAAACCAACGACCACTTCCATCTAGAAGGACAAGCGCAGCAGATCAATGGGATCACTACCATCTGCAAGTTCCCCTCCAAGCCACTCACCATCCTGTTTTGGAAATATATTGCTTTTCCTTCACTGTCACTGGGTCAAAATCCTGAAACTCTCTTCCCAATGGATTGTGTACATGTCTAGCAACACAGCACATGGATCACAACGGTTCAAGAAGGTAGTTCATGATGACCTTCACAAGGGTAACTAAATGGGCACTAAATGCTAACCCATATCCCATGCGATAAAAATGTCTGGGATCAAAGACAAGCTGAGGAACTGAAAGTCACCTCAGAGATAATTGTGATTTCAGGTTCTCTAGTAATGAGTTATTTTCCAAAAGAATTGCAGCCACATTAAGTAATAGAAAACAACATTATGAATACCAGGAAGAATAAGGTTCAGCAAACACAATCATTAGGTTAGTCTGTTGACAAATATCTTTTCATTTGCAAAACAAGCACTTATGACAGAGAGTCGAACAGAAACTAGTTTAATGGATGAATAGTGGGAAATCAGAAATAATTAACCTATAAGTCAGACGTATGCCCGTTGTTTCACCTCTCCTTAGCTCTTGGACCAATCCTACACTGTCGCAAGAATTAAAAAAGCTAGCTGAGCTGCACAACCATTCTCAATAATATTGCAGTGGGTTTTATTAATGACTTCCTTAAGCAGCACATACTGTTGCTACTGTAGATTCAGATGCTAATTTGCATCGTTAAAATTGCACAGAATATGGAAATCAATAACAAGTGTGGTGTTAAGTAATCGAAAATCCTGGAGGTCAAAACAAAGACTGCACCAAAGGCTAAAGTTTTTCCAGTGTACAATCCCCTCAGTAAGTTGGCAAATACAATTGTTACTTACTGTATATTGTTGGATAGAAATGTAAGGGTGGAATTTCTCCTGGTGTGGAATTCCAGTGGCCAGCTACGTGATAGCCCTATCAAAAGGCCAGTCCAAGATAACAAGCATGGGACTGGATGAACACAGCAGGTCAAGCAGCATCATAGGAGCAGGAAAACTTGAGGTTTCGGGCCTAAACCCTTCATCAGAAATGGGGGAGGGGAAGAGGGTTCTGAAATAAATAGGGAGAGAGGGGGAGGCGGATAGAGGATGGATAGAGGAGAGGATAGGTGGAGAGGAGGCAGACAAGTCGAAGAGGCGGGGATGGAGCCAGTAAAGGTTAGTGTAGGTAGGGGGGTAGGGAGGAGATACGTCAGTCCATGGAGGACGGACAGGTCAAGGGGGCGGGATGATGTTAGTAGATAGGAGATGGGGTTGGGGCTTGAGGTGAGAGGAAAAACAGGTTAGGGAGGTGGAGATGAGCTGGGCTGGTTTTGGGATGCGGTTGGGGGAGGGGAGATTTTGAAGCTTGTGAAATCCACATTGATGCCATTGGGCTGCAGGGTTCCCAGGCTGAATATGATTTGCTGTTCCTGCAGCCTTCGGGTGGCATCACTGTGGCATTGCAGGAGGCCCAGGATGGACATGTCATCTGAGGAATTTGCTGAGGGTGGGGAGAAAATGAACAAACGCTTCATCACTCTGTTTGTCTGTGGCTTTTAACTCAGCCATGGTTTCTGTATCTGACTTCCAGTTTCCCAATAAAATTCAGAGCTTGTTTTCAGTATTTTCTGTGTTTGCCGCTGATCAGGAAGAGAGTGGTTGAGGGGGAGGTGGTGGCAGTGGGCGAGGAGTTACTAAATGCATGAGGAGTCTTTGCCCACGGGGAACGAATTGAAACTGATAGTATTTGCTCACAAATCCCGGATAATTCTGTCAATTTCCGGGCGAGCAACAAGCACTGAGTTGAAATGTCAAGTTTTAGACCATTGGGGAATTGATAGTGCTGCGCTGTTTTAATTTAATTTGTGTCCATTTGCCCACGATTTATCCCTGTCTTTGTGGTCAGGAAACTTCACAGGGCTTTGAGCTTGCGGTGTTGGAATCCTAACTCTCTGGGAGAATCGGGCCTGAGCTGCTGACTCCTGGCAGCGAGTAGCTCATACAGAAACATGACCTTCACTGGTTTAATTCCCATTGATGGTTACTGATTGTCAGTCTAAGCTATCAAATATAGGTCAATAAACTTAAATCAGTCTTAAAGGCTGACTGTAGGCAGCAGTGAGCAGGGAGTTAATACAAGGTTTGATCTTGTGGTGTGGGAAGTTCATTTTAAGTTCAGTCCGATTCATTTTTAGTGTTAGGTTGGTCCAGTCTTTGGAGGTCAGAAGGAGGGGAACAGAAAAATCAAGAAGAATTATTTTTAAAAATGTGACAGATAAAGAAGCATGACAGTATCTTTCACCATCTCAGGACTAACCTGCATCAATTCCATTCACAGATCACTCCTGTGCTCATTGATTCACATTAGCTCCCAGTCAAGCAACAACTGCATTTCAAAATTCTCAGGCAAGAAGCTATAAATTAGTCTTCTCATTTGAAAGCTGTTCAGCAAAATGCAATCATTTGATGTTTTGAATTCATGGCAAGATAATTTCCAAATACTTTATTTTGCCAACATTTTACAAGGGCCAGTTGAGTGAGCAAAAAAAATGTACCCCTCTCATATGAAAAGGTTGGATTGCCCTGTATGACATCCTTGGATTTGTAAGTAGAGATATGAGGCTGAATTTTAACATACAGTGAATCGGGAAACTGGATGCTTCGGCACTCTCTTTGTCTGTGGCTTTTAACTCAGCCATGGTTTTTGTATCTGACTTCCAGGTTGCCAACCAATTTCAGCAGATGACCCTGGTAATGAACTGCTGATGTTTCTTCCAGCTGCACTACCTAAAAGGTTCCCTTGAAGAGCGAGGAAAAGACTGTAGCTGGAGGTATTGCTCAGGCTGCTCCTCAAAGATCTAAGGTGAAGCTGTAAGTGACCATTATGCTGCTTGTGAAGGCTAAAAAGGCAGAAAAGCAGATTAAAGACAATAATGCAAATTATTGCCTCCCAAATTATTGAAAATCAGTTCCTAAGCAATGAAAGCACGCAGTAAGAAATGTTATATGAACAAATAGCCTTTTATTTAGGATAGGAGCCATTCAAAGGCTTTCTTGCTTGTCAGTTGCAGAGCCCCATCATTTCTGATGTCCTCCTATGTTGTTTAACCTGGTGAATTCAAGGAAGCCGGAGAAACCCATGGGCTCAGAGTTAATGACAGAATCCAGGATTGATATTACAATTGATGAATATTTCAATGAAGAACTGTTTTGAAAAAGGGTTACTGGACCCCAATATTAATTTGCTTCCTCTTGACAGATGCTGCTAGACCTGCTGAGTTTTTCCAGCAATTTTTGTATTTCTTTATCAGTAATAACCGGTTAGGCCGCAGCCAACCTTGTATCCTATTCTGGACATAAGCTCATTCGAAAGAACATCTTGAGGGTAATATAGAAGGTAATTTATTCAGAATTACATTGTGAATGAGAGACTTCAGTTTTGGGAGAAGGCTAGAGAAGATGGGATTGTTCTCCTTAGAACATGTAGCAATAAGAGGAGATTTAGTAAATACAGTAATATTATCAGGGTACCTGATAGAGCAAATAAGGAGAAATTATTTTCAAGTAGTAGATTTTCCAATAAGTATAGGGCACAGTAAAATAATTCACAAAAAGATTTTTTTTCACTGTGAGTTATGATGATGTGTAAAGGGAGGAGGAAGCAAATTCAGTAATAATTCTCACAAGAGAAATGTATAAATAATTGAATAGGAAACATTTACAGGACAATAAGGAAAGAGTAGGAGAATATTACTAATTTAATCACTCTTTCCACCATGACGGGATTAGGATTTAATGATGCTCAATTTCCTAGGTAAAAATGACAATTTTTTGTGAAAATATTCAAATATAGAGCTAGAACAATAGGGCCAAATGCTATCGCTAACCATTCCACCACACCCCCACCATTTGTCATCTGAGAAAAGAACAACTGGCAAAGAAAAATTGGATGGGGACTTTCAAAACTCCTCCAAGGCTCATTTGATTCAATTTCAGGCAGACCTTTAATCTTTTTTGAATGTAAGTAGCTCTTCAATTTAGCATATCAACTAAAGAACTTCCTTTATCAAGGAGGACTGTGATAGAAAACAAGAAGCGTCATTGGAGACTTATTAAACTTAAACTAAAATGTTGTTTTGGTGGCTAACAATCCAATCCAGCCCTTGCAGTTCCCACTGGTATGTGGGAATAGCCTCAAGTGTCTGGCAGACACCACATCCTCATCCAGGTGTGGAGATAACATTGATAACATTGATAACATAGGCCTCCTCAACCTGTCACAATCTGTACCTTTCGATGGTCTCTTTAGCCAGGCCCAGAAGCAGACTGACAAGGAGGTCCTCTCATCTTCTCCCCTGGCACTGGTGTCTGAAAGGCACCTGTTTAAATACCCAAGTTAGTGTCCTGCTCAGGTTGTGGATCCCTGATTTTGATTTTACTGTATAAATAGGAGGAGCCTCCTTGTGTAAAGTAGATCCAGTTGTCTTAAGCTCTTCGGCTAACCTGTTCAGTTTAAATAAGGCCAAAATTTTAAAGGCTTGGGCATCCAGATGATTGACTTTAGGCAAGTCCCTAGAAGTTTTGTGTTTTTATAAATAAGTCCCTTTCATATTCTAGCGAGGGCTATTAAAATGCCACTCGTGTTCTAAAAAATACTTCAATTGGATTGTTGCCTTGACTTGGATCGTGTTCATTTTGACACTCACATATCTCACCAACATAATGCTCAAATCTAGACAGTTGCAGCTGCTTACTTATTTACTATTAAACAATAATCTCACTCGTTTCATATAATTCACATTGTTTGAGATTTGCATAATGCAAATTTATAAAAGAGGGTTTAATGCTGAAGTTGGAATCGTATGTCATAAAATCATCAGCTTAATTTAACAGGAACTTTTTTCAAAGGTCGTCAATTACCTGTGTGATGCTTTTCAATCTAATTTAAAATAGTTTTGTCTTTGGTTTCATTCCTGACTATTGCAGATAGGAATTGTGCGTTGAAAGGCTAGCAGGGTTGTGGTAGTGGTTGGACTTAATTACATTTTGATGAAAGTCAATTAAACTAGACTCAGTGCTTGGGGCAGTTGAAAGGTGTGACTGATGCACATTACGTATAAAATGCATAGAAACTGACTGATGTGATTCCTGCACATTCCACCACAATTTAAATGTCCTGTTTATTTCAGTATTTTTCCTATATTTTTCCCTGCCTTAACTCACGTGAAAATGCATCAGAAAGTGAGGCACTGTGCCCCTTTATGTGGTTATCTTTCAGCAGAGCCTTCATGCACCTCCAGAATCCTCCTAAGCGATAATGTCATCACCTGCGTGTCAGGGAAATTTAATTATGTCATAGAAAACTTCCTTGATAGTCTAACTCTTAGCTCACATCACACTGTCAACTAATGCAGAGTATCAAAAAGGATTCCACCAGAAGTCCTGAAATAAAATATAGTCAAAGGGTCAAAATGCACTTGTATCTCTTTTCATCAATAAATCTGTAGAATCCTTTGGAAAAGAAAACTAGCCGCCATACCACACACTTTCTTTTTACCTCATGTTCTGCCCCATGGAAAAAAATGTTGTTACTGACTTAAAACTGCAGTTGGTGAGGGTCAGTCTGAATATCATACTCACCCTGTGATTTCAAGATCTGATTGGACTATTCTATCTGTAATAATGCTGACAGGCAAAGGATCTACTACCTAGCCTGCTCTGCCCCATATCCATGGCTGCACATTCAGATTTTCAAGTGCCTGATACTGGCAGCTCTTGGCTGCAAAGAACCTGTTCCAAGGTGACTGACAGAGAAGAGTCAGATTTCTCAGGCTTCAGGGAAAAATACAAAAGTTTGAGGAGTTGAGGTCTGGATCAGACTAGCTGTGATCTTGTTGAATTACAAGGCAGACTCAAAGGGCTGAATGACCTACTCCTGTTCCTATTTCAGATGTTTTTATCCCAGTCACTCATGAAGGGATAACTTCTAAGAGGTAGAAGAATGGGAAACTTGAACAAATAATTTATCTTGCCCATTTAGAGCCTTTGAGGACACAGTGTAGATTGAGTTAGGGTGAATGGATTATTTGGTGGTATTTTGCATAGTTGACGTACATTGACTATATGGATTTCTCAATTTCTGTGTATGTATGATTTAAGAGTTAGGTGATTATAGAATAAGTGCAAATGAATGTACTTTTCATGCTTTGGAAGGGAATGGAGGAGTCATCCCAATGAGGACAGTGAGGAGCTTTGGAAGGATGTGTGGAAGAACAATATAGTGACTTCATTTGATATATCAACCCTAATTCTTTATTAAAATAAAAGCAAAATACTGCGAATGCTGCAAATCTGAAATAAAAACAGAAAATGTGAGAGAAAATGCAGGTCTGGCAGCATCTCTGGAGAGAAAAACGGATTCTTCTTTGGTTTTGAAGAAGTCATATTGGGCTCGAAATGTTAAGTCTACTTATCTCTCCACAGATACTGCCAGACCTATAAAGCGATAAGAAATAGGAACAGGAGTGGGGCCTTCAACCTCTCGAGCTTACTCCGATACCCAATAGGATCATGAATGACCTGACATTCCTCATGTCCACTTTCTTGTCCCTTTCCCATAACCTTTGATTTCCCGACTAATCAAGAATCTCAGCCTTACATATTCTCAAGGAATATGTCCCCACAACTCTCTGTGGCAAGGAGTCCCAAGCATTCACAATTCTCAGAGAAGAAATTCCTTCTCATCTTAGTCTTAAATTGGTGCCCCTTTATTCTGAGGCGATATTCTTTGGAACTAGACTCTCCCATAAGGGGATACATCCTCTCAGCATTTAGCCTGGCAAGCCCCTTAAGAATCCTATGCATTTCGATAAGATCACCTCTCATTCTTTTAAACTCTATTGAGTAGAGTCGCATCCTATTTAACCTTTGCTCATAATTCCTCCATACCAGGTATCATCCTAGTGAATCTTCTCTGAACTGCTTCCAATGAAATGATGTCTTTCTTTGGTAAGGGAACGAAAACTGCTCATATTGCTCCAGAATTGGTCTCACCAGAACCTTGTACAATAAGACTTCCCTACCTTTATACTCCAACCCACTTGAAATAAGGGTCAACATTGCTTTAGCCTTCCTGATTAACTGCTGCACCAGTGTGCTAGCTTTCTGTATTTCGTGCACAAGTCCCTTTGTGTTTCAGCTTTCTGCAGTTTCTCTCTATTTAAATAATACTGAGTTTGTGCAGCACTTTATGTTCATTATTTCTTCTTGTTGAATTTGAGGTCATTTTCCTCTCCACACTCTTCTCCCTGCATCCTCCCTTTTCTCGACCAAATTCCCACACTAACAACCTCAGCTTCCAGAAGCAGCAAGCTTTCCCTGGCATATCCATATCAGTGGACCAATCAGCACCAACTTGTACCAGTGAGTGAAATTTGGAGCACTAGTGAGCTTGAATAGGAACCTGTAGGCCACCACACACCTGGCTTCAACTACAGAGCTCTGACCAAAGTTCTGACAGGCAACAATATTATACACAATTGTTGGATAGGATACAAAGCACTGGCAAAACTCTAACTGCCAGTCAGGAGAAGCCTGATAACTGTAGTTGGTAAATGCAACCACTTATCTGACCTGCAGTCTGCAATGGGAGGCCATGGCAATTCCTGGGTTATCCTGCAGCAGACCTCAAAGGTCAAGCCTCATCCATTATGATGAAATAATTGTTCATCTTTTTTTGCTTCTTATGAGTTTACATTCCAAATTACAAAAATATTCCACCTTTGGTTTCAGCTGCCTAATGGACAGAGACTACACAACCTTTGTTCCTTTGTTGCTGCTCAGATTTCAGACCCTATGCTAATTGGCTGAGGAATGTTCAGTTGCATAGACATAACTAGAATACGCATGAATGATGTCATGGCCTTTAAGTGCAACTTCCAATCACTGTTTTCAAATTAATATACAAGGACCAATCATTAGGGCCTTGGATACTTTGCAAGCAGTGGCAACATCATTTTGTGATGGAGCACAAGCAGGCAGTAGGCCACTGCAATTCTAAGACCCACACCTATCACTACATGCAGTTACCTCACTTACTCCTGCACTATGGGACACATTGAGAAACAGCATATTATTAGACCGTGAAGTACACAAATCATAGATTGTCATAAAAGAGAACCAGCAGGTAAAGATATGCTAGCAGTACTCAATTTAAGGAAATTAAATTTGTCTGCAATTTATTCCAACTGTGTTTCAAATCCACAAATTTGATAGTGGGATGGTGTAGTATGAAATTTTCACAGATAACAGGTATGAGATATTTGGAATTTGAGTTAGTGCAGATGACTATGTAAGGGAGGGTACTTTGGGGCACCATAGTGATTGTCTCAACAGTTTGTGCTTGGGTTTGGTTCCAATTGCCAGCAAAGGTATTTCTGCAGGGAAAAAAAATCTTTTTAGCTCCCCAGCTTCAATTTCCTCAGCTCTACGTTATGAGTTGAGACCTATTCTATTGACTCCAAAGTTATGTCTCTTTAGATATCAAAACATTACGGAACACACAGCAACAATATCAGATAATTAAGTACAGTAGTATTGTAAAACCATCCAGATTTTCCTGAACGTCTAAGAAGTTTCCTACAATGCATTCATATATGATCCTTTCAGGTGGATGAATTTCAATTTATTTGTGTTTTTGGATGTTTTTGCAGATTCAGATTTGTTATGAGCCAAGCCTCCAGGAGTGAATCCCTGGGATCTAATCATGCTCCTTTTTTGTGACGTGAATAACCCTGACAACAATGGATTAAAATGGCCTTTCCCTTCCAGGACTCTCCCTTGACTATCACATGTGTATGAAATGGAAATTTTTGAGAGGAATTGAATGCAAGGTTTTAGGAAATACCGGTAGCATTAAAAGAGAAACCCTTCTCATTCTGCCGCTTGCTGCTGAGGGAGAAAGTGCAGAACTTGTTTGCTTTGCGTCAGTCACCTGCTTGACGTGGCCATGAACTACAGGCTGGCTGATGTTGCTAATGGCCCTGTGGCAGCACAAAACAAGCCAGAGGCACAGAGTTTTAAAGCAGTAGTGACCTTGACAGCTTTAGTGTTGTCTTTATGATGTAGATTGGCTGGAAATCAGTTTACAGGTGACACCACAATTCTCTCACTATCTGTCTAGTGAAATGCTGCCTAGGAAGTCAATGTTCTTTAATTATGGCAATTTTGGTGACCCTTTGCCTGTTGCTGCAAACCCATAATGGTGGATGCAGGCTGCCCAGGTTAGGTGCAATTTCACTGGCTGACATTAATCCTTTCCCTTTCTATCTAAATCACAGAAAAATACTTTCTAATATACAAGTACAATAATTGGAAATATTTAAACAAACTCTTAACTTGACAAAAAAATGCATAAATAACCTCTACCATAAATGGACACTAAATATTCAGTTTCAGTTTTGGTATACTGCTCTGAAAATTACTGGTTTCTAAATCCACTTAATAATGTTAAAAATTACACACATAATTTGCACAGCCAGAATAAGGAAAACAGTGTGAGTTCTGATCATTGTATTGTCTAAAAATGAATGAAACACGTGCCTGTTTTCGGAGAATTTCTTTCAGCCACCTAACACAGTCCTTTATAGAAATGTACAGTAGATGGTCAGATATCAGGACACTATTTCCCTCACATGTTCCTTAGCCCCAGCTGCTTACTTCACGCCACCATTTGTAGCAGTAATGGTCAGAAACTACAATCTTAGTTCAGCCATCTACTCGTTGCTTCAGTGGTGTGATTGGGACAACTGTCAATTGAAAGTTCATCCTTAATAGTCACGATATTGTGTAGAATACTCATGAATTGGAAGGCAGGAAGCTGGAATGTGTGTGTAAAAATAATAAGGAAGAAAAATGTGTGGTCCCTTTAAGAGATAGAGTGCTTTTCTAAGCTTGGAGCTTAGAAAACATGAACTGAAACACGTGTATTGAAGGGTTTTACTGTTAATAGGTAAAGCAGCATTCACCCCGGGTGGGGTGTTGAGTACAAGAGTTGGCTGGTCATGTTACAGTTGTATAGGACTTTGGTTCAACCACATTTGGAATACTGCGTACAGTTCTGGTCGCCAGATTACCAAAAGGGTGTGGATGCTTTGGAGAGGGTGCAGAGTAGGATGTTGTCTGGTATGGAGGGCGCTAGCTATGAAGAGAAGTTGAGTAGATTAGGATTATTTACATTAGAAAGATGGAGGTTGAGGGGGTACCTGATTGAGGTCTACAAAACCATGAGACGTATGGACAGGGTGGATAGCAAGAAGCTTTTTTTCCCAGAGTGGGGACTCAATTACTAGGGGTCATGATTTCAAGGTGAGAGGGGAAAAGTTTAAGGGAGATATGCATGGAAAGTTCTTTACAGAGAGGGTGGTGGGTTCCTGGAAAGCGTTGCCAGCAGAGGTGGTAGAGGCGGGCATGATAGTGTCATTTAAGATGTATCTAGACAGATACATGAATGGGCAGGGAGCAGAGGGATACAGATCCTTGGAAAATAGGCGACAGGTTTAGATAGAGGATCTGGATCAGCGCAGGCTTGGAGGACCGAAAGGCCTGTTCGTGCGCTGTAATTTTCTTTGTTCTTTGTTCTTTTACCAAGACAACAGGTTTTTGAATTTCGTCAATTAATTTAAACCAGGCCCTGAAAGCCAATTGAATTTAAATCTGATAGTGTTGACAACCTGGGACTGATCCTAATGTAAGAAATGGACAGGTCATTAAGGATGTAAAAAAGAGGGCATTTGGAAAATCGGCAGAGTCAACTGCCATCTGAAGCAAAAGCAAATCTGCCATCTGAGACATAAATCTGGCTTTCACACAAAATCATTAAGCTCTCTAAAAATCCCCATCAAAGATACCATGGCATTTCTAGTTCAAAGTCCCCACAGGAGAAAGTACAGAGAGAGCAGCAGAAAGATAAAACGTTCCTGACAGATGATAAACAGAGAAGATGGAACTTTCCGGAAAACACATTCTGTGTGAACATGGAAAGATTAAGCTTTAATTTATTGTTGTCTTATTCCATGGGTCTATATAGGTGGGACTTATGTTTATTTAAACAGCATTCCAATAGAATTTAGTTCAGTTAGGGAATAGTTAGTACTCAGGGGGAATTGTTGGGTTTGTTAGTAATTCTGTTAATTTGTTCATTGTAAAGGTAAATAAATAAATTGTTACTTGTTATTTATAGAGTGGATCAGGGATTTTCTTTCTTTTAACCACTCTTTTAACAGATTACAAAGGGAAAGTCTAGCTTCTCTGGATGTTTCAGGGTAATTATTAGAAACGAACCTTTACTCCCGTCATAACAGATTGGGGCTTGTGTTTCGGTTTAATTATCAGAGAGGTTTGAATTCCCCTTTATAACAGAATTAAAGGGATCTGACGGCACTGAGGTGCTTCCTTTAAATTGCCAATGCATTTATGATAGCAAGTAAGAGGATGAAAGACTTTAAGATTTACAACCAAATAAAGACATAATGTGTTACCAAAAGATAATGGCAAACAGTTAAATACTGTAAGCTATTAGTTGTTTATCTGGAAAATATCCATAAGGCAAAAGCAGAAACAGGAACAGGTCTGTCTTTCACTTGTGTTATAAGACCATAAGATAAAAGGAGAAGAATGAGGCCTTCAGCCCATTGAGTCTGCTCCATCATTCGATCATGGTTGATAGATTTCTCAACTCAGTTCTTCTGCCTTCTCCCTGTAACCTCTGATCCCCTTACTTATCAGAAACCTATCTATTTCTGTCATAAATACACTCAATGACTTGACCTTCACAGCCTTCTACAGCAGTGAGATCCATAGATTCACCACCCTTTGGATGTAGAGACTCCTCCTCATCTCAGTTTTAAAGGTTTGTCCTTTCACTCTGAGTCTGTGCCCTTGGGTCTTAGTATCTCCTATTAGTAGAAATATCTTCTCCATGTTCACTCTATCCAGGCCTAGCAGTATTCTGTAAGTTTCAATGAGATCCCTCCTCATTCCTGTAAACTCCATTGAATACAGACCCAGAGTCCTCACCTCCTTCTCATAGGTCAAGCTCTTCATCCCCAAGAACATTCTTCATGAACCTTCCTCTGGACCCCTCCAAGGCCGAGGAAAACTTTCCTAGGTACGGGGCCCAAAATTGCTTGCAATATTTAAAATGTGATTGGCCAGAGCCTTATGTAGTCTCAACTGAACATCCCTCTCTTGTACTCTAGCTGTCTCAAAATGAATGCTAACATTGCATTTGCCTTCCTAACTGCCAACTAAACCTACACGTTAGCCTGAAGAAAATCCTGAACTAGGACTCCCGAGTTCCTTTGTGCTTCATATTTCTGAAGTCTTTCCCCATTTGAAAAATAGTCTAAACTTCTATTCTTCCTTCCAAAGTGCATAACCTCACACTTTCCCACTTTGTATTCCATCTGCCGCTTCTTTGTCCACTCTCCTAGACTGTCTAAGTTCTTCTGCAGCCACCCTGCTTCCTCAACACTACCTTTCTCCCACCTATCTTTGTGTTATCTGCAAACTTAGCAACGTTTTCCTCAGTTCCTTCATCCAGATTGTTAATGTATAACATGAACAGTTGAGGTCCAAACACGAACTCCTACAGAACTCCACTAGTCACCGGCTGCCTCCCTGAAAAAGACCCCTTTATCCTACTCACTGCCTTCTGTCAGTCAGCCAATCCTCTATCTATGCCAGTATGTTGCCCCTAATACCATAGGCTCTTATCGTATTTAGCAGCGTCCTGTGTAGCACCTTGTCAAAGGCTTTTGGGAAATTCAAATAGATCACATCCACTGGCTCTGCTTTGTCTAATTTGCTCATTACCTTCTCAAAGAATTCTAGCAGATTTGTCAGGCATGATTTCCCCATGATGATGCCATGCTGACTCAGCCCTACTATACCATGCATTTCCAAGCATTCTGAAATCTCATCCTTAATTATGGACACTAAAATGTTACCAACGACCGAGATCAGGCGAACCAGCCTTTAGTTTCCTGTCTTATGCATCCCTCCCTTCATGAAAAGGGTGTCATGTGAGTTATTTTCTAGCCCACCGGCACCCTTCCTGACACCGGTAATTCCTGAAAGATCACACCAATGCCTCCACAATCCCTTCAGCCAACTTCTTCAAAACCTCAAATGTAGTGTATCCAGTCTGGGCGATATATCCAGTTTCAGGCCTTTCAGCTTCCCCAACATCTTCCCTTGTGATGGCCACTCCACTCACCTCTGCCCCCGACTCTCTTGAAGATCTGATAGGTTGCAGATATCTTCCGCCATGAAAGCTGATGCAAAGTGCCTCTTGAGTTCCTCTGCCATTTCTCTGTTTCCCATTACTACTTCTCCAGCCTCATTTTCCAGCAGTCCAATGCCCCTTCTTGTCTTTCTCTTACCTTTTATTTAGCCAAAAACTCTTGCAGTAGTCCTTTATATTACTAGGTAGCTCACAGTCATGTTTCATCTCCTTGCACCTTATTGGTTTTTTTAGTTGATCTCTGCTGATTTTTATAGGTTTTCCAATCCTCTGGCTTCCCACTAATCATGTCTAATATTCACAATACCTCATACAAGATAATTTTAGGCTACTTTTCCTTCTTCCCAGGTGGACCCTGTTCTTTTGTTGATGTGCCCTAATCTTTCTCCAGTTAGTATCTGTTGATCTTAATCACAGTGAGAACGTACACAGACGCATTACCATCAGTACTATACTATGGATTATCTATATGCCAACATGAGGAAACATCAAAGAAGGGAGCAGTAGTAAGCCATTTAGCCATTAAGTGTGTTGCAGTATTCAATAAAATTATGGCTGACCTTCTAGCTCAGCACACTTTCCTAAACTATTCACATATCATTTGATTCACTTAGTGCCTGAACAACTAATGCTCTCTGTCTTAAATACTCTTAAGAAAGGAGTATTCACAGCCTGCTCAAGTTGAGAATTTGATACTCTCCAACTGAAGAGATGTTTCCTCATTTCATACCTAATTGTCCATCCTGTTCCCTCGATCTTGAGGCTACATTTTCATTCCTACTCAAGAAAATTCCTGGCTCCACAAACACAACATGGGAAAAAGTGCCCTGGGCAATCAGATTTTTATTCCAGGAGAGGCTGGTGATAACTGACGTTGGACCCACTCTTCACGGTAAAAGTTTAGTGACACCCTCAGGGACTGCTGGACTGCTGTGTGTGGAGGTGGATTCTGTAAAGAATCTTCCTCATTGCCATGGAATGTAATTACAACTGTTCAATTAACAAAACCAAAAAAAAACCCTCCATCCTTCACCCCAACACATACTCCAAATCCTCCATCCTTATAACCTATGCTAACGCAATCTCCCACACACCCTCATGACTCCTTATTGTGTCCATGCCAACTTACGACACCCCGTATGTAATAACTGCACAGAGACCAGTATCCCATCATCAAGTCACACCTGTACATGGGCTGTGACCAGCCAGCTCAGACCCAGTCCATAGAATGAGGAGAGTCTCTGACACCCTTGTTTATATCTGTCAGCCAGGGCTTGCCGACTGGTCCAGGTTAACAGCCCCAGTGAAAGAAAGGTTTAAAAGAGATGTGAGGAAATTACTCACCCAGAGGGTGGGAGTTTAGAACTTACTGCATGAAGAGGTGGTAAAGAGAGAAATGGTCACAGAATTGAAGAAATATTTAGATGTTCACTTGTGATTCTAAGTTAACAAATGCTGGAAAATGGGATTAGAATAGTTAGGTCATTGTTGTGACCGGAGTGGACACAATGGATTGAAGGGCCTTTTTGTGTTTTGTAGACCTCTATCACTTTTACTCATTTCATTGAGCCCTCTCTATTCTTCTAAATTTTCTTAAAAATTGGTCCCTTCCACAAAGTTTTGCCTCCTAGGACAATACCTACTACTGAGAAATCAATCAGGTAAGCCTTCCTTGTAAACCCTTAAGATGACTTTTATTTTCTTAGGTAGGGAGACCAAAATGTACACTCTCAACTGCCTAGTTTGAGACTCCGATGGAGAAAAAGATGGTTCAGGAGAGACCACCACCTTCAAGTTTCCCTCCAAGTCACTCACCATCCTGACTTACAGTCATAGAGTCATAGAGATATATAGCATGGAAACAGACCCTTCGGTCCAACTTATTCATGCTGACCAGATATCCTATATAAATTTAGTCCCACTTGCCAGCATTTGGCCCAAATCCTTCTAAACCCTTCCTATTCATATTCCCATCCAGGTGCCTTTTAACTGTTGTAATTGTGCTAGCCTCCACCAATTCCTCTGGCAGCTCATTCCATACACACACCACCCTCTGCATGAAAAAGTTGCCCCTTAGGTCTGTTTTATATCTTTTCCCTCTCACCATAAACCTATGCCCTCTAGTTTTGGACTTCGCCAACCCTGGGAAAAAGACCTTGCCTATTCACTCTATCTATGTCCCTCATGATTTTATAAACTTCCATAGTCACCCCTCACCCTCTGACGATCCAGGGAAAATAGCTCCAGCCTATTCAGCCTCTCCTTATAGCTCAAACTCTCCAAATCTGGCAACATGTTTTTCTGACCCCTTTCAAGATTCACAACTTCTTTCCGATAGAAGGGAGACTAGAATTACATGCTATACTCCTAAAGTGGCCTAACCACTGTTCTGTATAGCCGCTACATGACCTCCCAACTCCTACATTCAATGCACTGACCAATAAAGGCAAGCAGACCAAACACTGCCTTCACTATCTTATCTTCCTGTGACCTCACTTTCAAGGAACTATGAACCTGCACTCCAAGGCCTCTTTGTTCATCAACATTCCCCAGGACCTTACCATTAATTGTTTAAGTTCTGTCCTGATTTGCCTTTTCAGTACCTCACATTTATCTAAATCAATCTCCACCTGCCACTCCTCGGCCCATTGGCCCTAGTAATCAAGATCCCATTATACTCTGAGGTAACCTTCTTCGCTGTCCACTACACCTCCAATTTTAGAGTCATCTGCAAACTTGCTGACCATACCTCCTACGTTCACATCCAAACCATTTATATAAATGACGAAAAGCAGTGAGCTTTCTGAGGAAGGGTCACCGGACCTGAAACGTTAACTCTGTTTTTTCCTTCACAGATGCTGCCAGAGCTTTTCCAGCAACTCTGTTTTTGTTCGTGCAAAATACTCGTTTAGTATCTCCCCCATCTACTGTGGTTTGACACATAGGTGGTCTTGAGGATCTTTAAGGGGCCCTATTCTCTCCCTAGTTATGCTGTTGTCCTTAATGTATTTGTAGAATCCCTTTGGCAAATAGGGTTAAGGAGAATCCAAAGTTATTTCATGTTCCCTTTTTGCCCTCCTGATTTCCCTCTCAGGTATACTCCTACTGCCTGTATACTCTTATTGGGATTAACTCAATCTCTGCTGTCCATGTCTAACATGTGGCTCCTTCTTTTTCTTGATGTAAACCTCAATTTCTCTCATCATCCAACATTCCCTACACCTCCCAGCTTTGCCCTTCACCCTAACAGGAACATACTGTCTCTGGACTCTCGTTATCTCATTTTTGAAGGCCTCCCATTTTCCAGCCATGTCTTTAACGGTGAACATCTACCCTCAATCAACTTTTGAAAGTTCTAGCATAATACCATCAAAATTGGTCTTCTTCCAATTTAGAACTTTAACTTTTAAATCCAGTCTATCCTTTTCCATCACTATCTTAAAACTAATAGACTTATGGTCACTGGCCCCAAAGTGCTCCCTCAGTCACCTGCCCTGCCTTACTTCCCAAGGGTAGGTCAGGTTTTGCACCTTCTCTGGTAGGTACATCCACATAGCGAATCAGAAAATTTTCTTGTACGCACTTAACAAATTCCTCTCCATCCAAGTCCTTAACACTCTGGCAGTCCCAGTTTGTGTTTCGAAAATTAAAATCCCCTACCATAACCACCATATTATTCTCACAGATAACTGAGACCTCCTTGCAAATTTGTTTCAAATTTCCCACTGACTGTTGGGGGATCTATAGTAAAATCTCAATAAGGTGATCATTCCTTTCCTATTTCTCAGTTCCATCCAAATAACTTCCCTGGATGTATTCCCAGGAATACCCTCCCTACGTACAGCCATAATGTTATCCTTAATCAAAAATGCCACTTTCCCTTCTTTCTTGCTCCCCTTTCTATCCTTCCTATCGCATCTATACCCTGGAACATTAAGCTGCCAGTCCTGTTCATCCCTGAGCCACACCTCTGTAATTGCTATGATATCCCAGTCCCATGTTTCCAACCATGCCATCAGTTCGTCACCCTCTTGCATTGAAATAAACGCAGTTTAATTTATCAGTCCTATCTTGTTCTCCGTTGTGTCCCTGCCTGTCCTGACTGTTTGACTTACTCCTTTTCCCAAGTGTATCCGTCTCAGACCGTTCCCTTTCCTCACTATCTCCCTGGGTCCCACCAACCCCCACCCCCTTTACCAGTTTAAATCCCCCTGAGCAGCTCTAGCCAATCTCCCCGCCTGTATATTAGTTCCCTTCCAATTCAGGTGCAATCCATCCTGGTTGCACAGGTCACTTCTACCCCAGAGGAGATTCCAATGATCCAAAAATGTGAATCTTTCTCCCCTGCACCAGCTCCTCAGCCAAGCATTTATCGGCCCTATCCTCCTATTTCTACTGTCACTAACTTGTGGCACCGGGTGTAATCCAGATATTCTTACCTTCGAGGGCCTCCTTTTTAAATTCCTGCCTAACTTGCTATATTCTCTCCACAGAATCTCGTCCTTATCTGTTCCTATGCCATTAGTTCCAACATGTACAACAACTTCCATCTGGCCCCTCTCCCCTTTGAAAATATTCTACACTCTCTCTGAGATATCCTTAATCCTGGCCCCAGGGAGGCAACACATCATTATGGTGTCTCGCTGCCGGCCGCAAAAACATCTGTCTATGCCTCTGAGAGTCCCCTATCACGGAGCCTTGTGTACCCCTCGTTACATTAGAGCCAGTCTCTGAAACCAGAAACCTGGCTGTCAGTGCTTCATTTCCCGGAGAGTCCACCACCCCCTACATTTTCCAGAACAGCTTATCTGTTTGAGATGAGGATAGCCACGGGAGACTCCTGCACTACTGGCTCCCTTTCCTATCTACCCATCTACCTAACTGTATCTTCAATTTACCTTCCTTCCTGCAACTGCCATCCATCACACCCCCTAGCTCCTGTACATTCCTCATTCCCTCTAACTAATGCTTCAACCGATCCATGCGATCCAATACGATTCACAACCAAACACACTTCCTGCAGACATAATCATCAGTAGCATGGAAACTCTCCCTAATATCCCACATCCCACAGGAAGAGCACATCACTCTACTAAAGGCCATCTTTGTACCTTAACAATCTACAGACCTAGAAAATGGCACAGTCTTACTGCTCTAAACACATTGCTCCAGGCTAACTTAGTACGTATGTTTTCTATTTTCAAAGTTTAATCAAGAGACAGATCTCAATTTAAAAAAAAACATAAAAAAGGAACCCACTCTATGCACAATTGTAGATTTACAAATAAAAACTAGCCACTTAGCTGCTCCCCTGCTGTGATCGCCCCACGCAGGTTTCTCAAAGGGCAGCTGTGAATGTCACCGTTTGTTTATTTTTCTTAGACCAACTCCAATGTCCAGAGGTACTTGAAATCAAACAGCAGAGACAGTAGCTGTGAAGGCTCACAGCTGGGTCAGACAGCAGTGTAGGTTTCTTTCTCTGTTGATTCACTTCATACCTTGTGGTCACTGTTTTTGTCTCTCTTCTTCCTTTTTTAACGTGCCATTGTTTTGATCTGTAAAGTTCCAAAGCAATGCATCAGCTTATAAAACAGTAATTACTGTTCCTAGAATTCAAGAAAATCTGTTCCAACACTGAAAATACCTCAAAAAAAGGAGCAGCTCTTACAGTCACAAATTTTTCCCATCCTCCATCTTGGATTACCCAGAATCCTTTGGAATATATTGTCATTCCTTCACTCTCGCTGGGTCAAAATCCTGGAATTCCCTCACAAAAGACTTTGTGGGTCAACCCATAGCAGGTAGACTGCAGCGGTTCAAGAAGGCAGCTCATCACCACCTTCTCAAGGGCAAGTAGGGATGGGCAATAAATGCAGACCACCCAGCAACGCCCACATCCCACAAATGAATAAAAAATAAACTTCAAAATAAACTAAAGATTTAAAGTTTCTGAGTGGTTATGGAAAATTCAAACTGCAGTTTTGTTTGGCATACTTACAAACTGTAATCATAAACCAGACATTAATCTTAAGAGAAGAAATGTGAACACTTCACATTAATCTATTTGGTGCATATGGGAAGAATATGGTGGTTAGTATGAGGATATTTAAAAAGAAACTCAATAATGTTTGTTGAAATAAACGATACAGGTCATAATAGTATTCGAGTATTGTAAATCTGCTTTGATACTTAGATTTACTAGTAATTATATAAAACCAGAAATTCTAAAAACGTTCAGAAGTTCTGGCAGCATCTGTGGAAAAAGAAATGAAATGCGATCTTATGAAGCAGTAGTTATATTCCTAGACCAATAATCCAGAAACCTAGACCAATATTCCAATTTCAAATCTCCCAAAGCAGTGTGCAAATTTGAATTCTGTTCATTAAATAAAATCTTGAAACTAAGGTGGCCATAAAGCTTTTCAGGTTACTGTAAACACCAATTGCCCTTCAGGTGACAAAATTTAGTCATTCCCTAATCTGACCCATTGTCGCTCCAGTCCCACAATGATTCTGTTCATTATTAACTGCTCTCTGAAGCAGCCTGGCGAGTCATTCAGTTGTATCAGACATATTCTCAGAGCAGCTAGGAGTGAGTGATCAATTCTGGCCTTGTTAGCAATGCCCATGTCCTAAGAATGAGTAAAAAGAAATCCTTGTGTGTTGTTAGGAGGAGGATTACATTCCTCTGAAAGAGCTGCTTCTCATTCTGCACAGGGGATAGTTGCCCTTCCTCAGTCAAAAGCATCGAAATATCAGCTGAAAGCATTCTACAATCCTTCCTGAGATTGTGAGAATCTTTCTGAATATTGAGTTTAGAAACTTATTATGAAACACATTGCGAAATCTTTGTACTTTAAAAAGAATAAATTTCTCAGTGATGAAGATAATTTGAAAATGGAACAGAAGCATGAAAAATTTGTTTGTGCATTAATAATGAATGCAGCTCACCATCATAAGCTAACATTTGAAATGATTACAATTACTGCACATTGAGAGAATTCATGAGCTTGCATAGTGATGAAGAATGTCGAATCTGCTTTGATTTTGTGAGAAAAAGTCCTAAGTAAATTTCTCACACACATACATAGCGCCAGCCAGAAGGCTGACAACATATTTATTGCATAGTTTGGAAAAAGTTAAAATTTGAATTGAAGTGAGAGGCGTTCTGAATAAACACCATTCATTGTAGTGATAAACCGATTGCTTTTCCAGCATATGAATGATTTATATGACTTGATTTTCATCTGTATCTCAAACTGTTTTTTGGCTACAATACCATTTGATCTCCAAATCATCTATCCCGCTTTACAGAAAAGCTTTTCTTAGATGCAAAACAATGCACTGCATTTACTGCAGCTATTAACTGGGGTTTGAGCCCTCATGCTTCTCCCCAGAAAATGAGGATAAGGTCAATCTCTTTTATTGAAAATCCAGCAAAACTACCCTGAATTTTCAAAATTGATAATTTATATGGTAATAACTTATCTTGCTTTGAGTATGACAGTCAATTGAACAACATTTATTTTTATGCTAAGCATTTGATTGGATAAGTTAGGTTCATTTGATTAGATAAGTTAGGTTTCAAAATCTAATCAAATCTTCATATGTTTACTAGTCTACTGCTGTCTTAACTAATTCCTCAAATAGTAAAATAATTTGAAAGCTTACTCCTGTGGTATGTAGACGACCAAGAGGACAAGAACTTGTTCACGTGCGAAACTGATTGGTTCTTAGCTAACTGTTTATGAGCAGGGATTTGGGAATCGAAGCACATTTCTGGGCAAGTACAAAAATCAAAAGCTTGATGGATTGACTAAAAATAATCAAAAGAAACGTGGATTCCAGAAATCAGAAACAAAAACAGAAATGGCTGGAAAAACTCAGCAGGTCTGGCAGTATCCAGCATGCCCGACCTTGCTCATCAATCTTGCCCCTGCTGTGTAGCTTTGCATCCCATTTCCATTTTCACTGTGGCCATAATGGCCATTGCCTCTCACCGTTTCCTTCCATTCTATTTAAGGGGTTGGCGTCTCTCTGATTTCCTGTCACTGTGAGTGAATTTTTCTGGGTGATTTGGGGATTTTAGGAGTGAATGCAGTCACTGGCCTCATGTATCTTGAGCCTTGTTGTCCTATCGGCTCCCTCACAGTGCATCCCAATGACTAAGGCACAACTACTGGATTGCTGTGAACTTTCATGGAAAATTCTTGTGGCTTAGTGGATAATCTTGAGTAACTTTGGGCCTACAAGACAGAGTGCACTGTCTCACCATGGGTAGAAGCATTCAGAACTGGCTGACTGACAGGCAACAACAAAGTTACTGGTGGAGTGGCAGGACTGGGAGAACAAACGCTACCGTCCCAAAGGAGGAGAGCAGATTTTAACTTTAAGGAACCACTGCCTAAGAATCTGTAGGAAGACAATTTCTGGACTGATGAGTGGCACCCTGCATAACCCTTTGCACACTGTAATTTGTAGTCATCATGACAGCAGTGTGAACTTACACTGCAGCGCTCTGATATTGGGTGCCTGGTGCTTGTGTTGCAATGGAAATTACAACATCAACCATCAGATGTTGTATCCTGGTTAAGTTGGAGTTGGCTTCACTTCCATTATGAAAGGAATGAACCCCAGGATCAGTCCAAAGCAATGCCCCAAATTGGACCCATCCTTGTCCCTCGATATTGACATCACAGATTCCGGGTAACTTCTCAAAGTAGCAAGCATCTTGCTGTGCCAACTCCATTAGAATTCTCCTATAAGCTACAACATCAAAGTTAGCTGTGTTGACTGGATGGCTGGTTTGTGATGTAGAGTGACGCCAACGGTGTGGGTTCAATTTCTACACTGGCTGAGGTGACCATGAAATACTTAGCTTTTCCCTCTCTCCCCTTTCCATGAGGTGTGTTGACCCTCAGGTTAAACCACCATTAGTTGCCATTGACTTTCATGGGAGAGCAGTCCTGTGGTTTGGTGAGACTATGCTGACTTTACCTTTAACTTCAGTAGTGCTGCTGGAATGTTACCAGGCCCCCATAGCTTTTGCAGTCTCCAGTGCCTACACCCATTTCTTGATATCACATGGAATGAATTGAAGGATGCTGGAGACTTCTGGAGGCCTAGATGGATCATCCATACAGCATTTCCTGCTAGAGTGTTATGAATGCTTCAGTCTTTTGGACTGATGTTTTGGGTTTGCCTATTACTGTGGATGGAAATATATTTGGAGCCTCCTCCTCCAGTGAATGGTTTGATTGTCGCCATTTGTTCCTGGGATGTTGCAGGACTGCAGAGCTTAGATCTGATGCATTGGGTATAGAAAGACATAGCTCTGTCAATCACTTGCTGCTTATGCTGTTTGGCATGCAAGTAATCCTGTTTTGTAACTTCACCGGTTGGAACCTCATTTGTAGATACGCCTGGTGCTGTTCCTGTCATTTCTTTCTGCAGTTTTCATTGAAGCGGGATTGATCTCCTGGCTTGATGATAATGGTAGAATAACGGATATGCCAGGCAATGAGGTTGCTGATTGTGTTGGAGTAACGATTATGATGCTGCTGATTGCCCACAGTGTGTTATGGACACCCAGTCTTGAGTTGTTACGTTGCCTGTGAAATATTCTATCCAAACTGGTTTATTACTCATAAAACTCATTTGCCTGGTGTTCTTACTGTATGAGACAATAAAAGGACTGTAGTTCAAGTTTAGTTTTATTATAACACTCAGAAGTTACAGAAACAACTCTTACACAAATTAAGTTACCTTTTTTCCATACTATGCTGACTTCCTGAAAAACACACACAACCCACTCTGGTGAAATTGATTGGGCTGCTAAATCCAAACCTCTGAGCTCCATTGACAGGGCACTCAGGGTCTTCTTGGCATGAAGGTTGGTCATGTAAGGAGTCTTCACCAGCCAAATTTTCACTTTGGAATGGCCGACAGGTGTCCCTTTTTATCTGCCCTTTCTGAGCCTTCTGGAATGTTCCCTGACTTCAGCTAATGGAGTCACAGGGCAGGTTAGGCCAGGTCATCCTCGGTGTACCCATCCCTTTCTTACTCCATCGTCTGACTGAAACTGGGGAATACACAAACATCTACCCATTGTTCTGCCTGGGTACCTTTTAATGAGTTTTGGGTCATAACAACTCTCCACTTGCTCAATACACAATACAGATCTGGGCTGAATATATTTGCTTTGATCTGTGGTAATTTTAGCCCTCTGCATTCCGTCCGGCCTTGCTTGCTGAAACTGTTTAGCCAATTTTACGTTAGGTCTAGTTGCTTAGGCTGTCAGCCTCTTGGCTAGATGGTCTTTTCTGAAGAAGGGTCCCGACCCGAAACATCAACTTTCCTGCTCCTCTGATGCTGCCTGGTCTGCTGTGTTCCTCCAACTCCACACTGTGTTATCTCTTATTTAAAAGTTTAACCTTTTCTGAATAACTGTTTTACTTAATATCATCAGAACCATCCAAAATCTCTGATTTTTATGGAGATTTCGTTGGGTTACAGGCCTAGAGGAATTGCCCAGCAGAAAATTCAATTTTCCAGGTAATTCCTTCAGAATCTGCTACGCTGGAAATTCTGCAGGGTCCTCATGTGCAACTCCTACTCATGCCATTGTAAAATCTGTGCCCTATTTCTGTCCCTTTCTTCCTGATTCTCTCAGCTCCTGTGGCCTGACAGGGCCGCTTGCCATCTGAAAAAGCATTTTGTAATCAATTTTGTTGTCAAGTAATGATTGAGTTGCAGAGAAGTTGCAGTTGCTCCCAAAAAGTACAATATGTACAAATAGTCACAATGGCTTCTGTTCCCAGTGCTTTTTGGAGATGCCTTTTCTGAATTTTGTGCAGTTGAAAAGTTAAATTACAGATGGATATCGACAAACTGGGAGAATAAGCCAGAATCTGGCAGATGGAGTTTAATTTGGTTACAGCAAGTTTGTCCGTTTTGGCCAGAAAAATAAAAAGGGAAAATTATTATTTAAAGAGGAAACAGATTCAAAGTGTGTCAGTGTAGAGGGATCTGGGTGTCCTTGTGCATGAATTGTAGAAAGTGGGTGTGGAGATGCAGCAGCGAATAAGAAAGGCAAAAGGAATCCTAGCATTTATTGCAAAAGGACTGGATTATAAAAGTAGTGTTACAATTATCTAAAGAGTTGGTAAAGCTAATCTGGAATATTATGTCCAGTTTTGGTCTCCTTACTTGAAGAAAGATGTGATGGCCCTGCAGGTGGTTCAGAAGATGTTCACCAGATTGATTCCAGGGATGAAAGGGCTGGCATATGAGGAGTGGTCGAATAGCTTGTACTTGCTGGGGTTCAGAAAAATGAGGGGGGATCTGACTGAGGTGTATAAAATGCTAAAGGGGATTGATAAGATGGACATTGAACAGATGTCCCCCCCTTGTGAGACAGTCTTGAACAAGAGGCCATAGATATAGAGTTGGGAGGGGGGGGGTAGGTTCAGGTTCATAACTTAACTGAGGAAAAACTACTTCTCTCAGAGGGTTAGGAATCTGTGGAACTCACTGCCCCAGAGTGCAGTGGAGGCAGATCAATCAAAAGATTCAAAAAAGAAATAGATGTTTCTGATGAAAAGGGGGATAAAGGGCTATGGGGAGCAGTCAGGAGAGTGGAGTTGAGACCAGGATAAGATCAACCATGATCATGTTAAATGGCGTAATAGGCTCAGAGGGCTGAATTTCCTTCTCCCGCTCCTAGTTCCTACGAAAAGATAGTTCCACAAAATCTCCACACAAGTACAAATAGCAATAATATTCATTTTTGGACAACTAAAAACAAATCCGCAACCAAAGACTGTTTGCAATCTAATACGTCTTTGAATTCATAAAATTCTGCTCCCAGTGTTATCATTTTTGAACATTCCGCATCCATTTGTTTTAAGGTTTGGTAGTCTGCCTCAAACAAAATTCCTGCATTATTTACAGACACAAGAAGCTATAAAAAGGTTATGTTTACCAAATCTGATGGTAAAGCTGCCTCGTATAAGGTTAATTGTGTCCCTGAGATTTAATGTGCAATTGAATAAATCCACCTACTGTCTGACAACAACTGACTGAAACGAACAACCGGCAAGTAAACATGAACATTGTGGGAATTCTACTTTTTATTCATCACTAGATTCTCAAAAGAGTAGGCCTAATAATCCAATATCCATTAGCCAACGTTCAATGTATGTGTCTCAAAATGACCTTGCTTGAAAAAACTGGATTGTTGTATTTCTTTCTGAGGAAATATAAGTTGCTTAGTTCATGGGATTGACCATTGTGCTCAGAAAGCAATGTAGGACAATTTTCTGCGAACTGAGCTACAATTACCTGTGAGTGAATTGCATTACTGGTGGTAGCTGCAAGATCATATTAGTGCTGCAAATTGATTGCACTGGAGTAGGGGGAGGGGAAGTCAGCTTTGTGGGAAGTCAGCGCACTATTATTCACTTCTGAAACATGGCTTTGAATTCAATCCAGCACAATGGGTGAAAGATCATCTTCTTTTGATGGCTGTAAAAGTACTAATTAATGTGTGTTCCGGCAGTTTCAACCTCTGTGGACATGAGTTTATAGCTCAAAATTAGCTATAACTTGGTCCAAATCAACAGCCTTTCTCAGATATTACTTAGTTTAATTAATTACGTAATGTCAAGTGGGTGACAATAGAAAATTTTGCGTCTTACCGACATTCTACTTTATTTAATTGGGTTTTTTTGCGTGCAAAATGCGCATGTAAAACTAAAGCACATGAGTTTGGGGATAGTGCACTGACATGTATAAAAATCTGATTGGCAGACAGGAAACAAAGAGTAGGAATAAATGGATCTTATTCTGAGTGGCAGGCAGTGATTAATGGGATACCACAAGGGTCAGCCTTTTGACCACGGCTCTTCACAATCTGTATTAATAACAGCTGAAGGAACTAAATGTAATATCTCTCAACTCATAAATGGCACAAAGCTGGGAGGGAGGGTGAGCTGTGAGGAGGATGCAGAGATGGTTCAGTGTGATTTCAGGAGGCTGAGTGAGTGACTAAATACGTGTCAGATGCAGTATAATGTAGGTAAATGTGAGGTTATCCACTTTGGTAGCAAAATCAGGATGGCAAATTACTATCTGAATGGTGAAAGATTGGAAAAGGGGGAGGTGTAACAAGACCTGGGTGTCCTTGTACACCAGGTGCTGCAAGTAAACATTCAGGTGCAGCAGGGGTTGAAAAAGGCAAATAGTATTTTGGCCTTCAAAGCAATTGGGTTCAAGTACAACAGCAGGGATGTCTTGCTGCAACTGTACAGGGCCTAGGTGCATCACACCTGGAGTGTCGTATGCAGTTTTTGTCTCCTTATCTGAGGAAGGATGTCTGGGCATGGAGGGACTGCAACAAGCTTAACCAGACTGACTCCTTGGTAGGCTAGACATATGAAGAGAGATTGGATCGGTTAAACCTATATTTACTCATAAAAACCTCGGATGTTTGTTCCTGATGACCAGGCAATCCAGAACCAGGGGTCACAGTCTAAGGATACAGAGAATACAATTCAGGAGCAAGTTGAGGAGAAATTTCTTCAACCAGAGAGTGGTGAACCTGCAGAATTGTCTGCCACAGAAAGCAGTTGGAGACAAACATTGAGTGTTTTCAAGGAGTTGCTTTAGTTCTTAGGGCTAAAGGGTTCAAAGAGTCTGGGGAGAAAGTGAGAACAAGGTACAGAGTTGGATGACCACCCATGATCATGTTGAATGGCAGAGCAGGCTGGAAGGGCCAAATGGCCGACTCCTGCTCCTATGTTCTATGATTCTGTGTTTATTTTGCAGATGCACAAAGGCTATTTTTTCACTATTTCCCTCAAGTAGCATGGGCAGTATTAAGTGAATGCCCCTCCTGTCCCACTGCAACAAAAGGCTCATTTATGGTGCTAAAATTCTACACTTCAACTGCACGTCCACACCTAACCTTCAGCAGCATACTGACAAAGAATGCCATGCTTTGTGCATCTGATCCAAGGAGAGAAAGGATCACTCTTAATTGCAAACAATAGTTATTTAACTTTTAGGGTTCTGCTAGAACTCTAAGTTGTCTGTTTTTTTGATCTGCATGCATTTGGGGAGGAAAAAGAAGAACAATCTCCATTCAAAACACTGCAATGTTTGATTCGGCTGCATTTGTGCAAAGATAAAATTAAAGTTTTATGTTCCATACGATGACTCTTCTCTCTACAGTTGGCGATTTTCTGAATTTCTCCAGCACTTTATTTTTATTTCAGATTTACTGAATCCACAATATTTTACTTTTCACAATTTGCAGTCTGGTTATGCTTTTCACCCTTTGCAAAAGCAGCAGAGACTATCCAGCTTTGCCACTGCTCTGCTTATGTTATAAAACGTGTCCATATAAACACCAATACAGAACAGTTTCAGACAAATTTTAACATATGGAAACAGACCTAAAGTTGGATTTTAGTGCATTTAAATATTACGTGGTGTCATACTGCAACACTATATCCTGATAGTTTTTCCGCGGAGTTAATTATTTTGAAATGAATTTAAGCATTTAAATTAAAATTGGCAATAAAGTCCAAAAGATTGTTAGTATTCAAATGTGTGCTCTGGTCTACTGTTGGACAATTTCAAGGATTGACTGGTGTTTAAAAAATAATCAAAAGATTTCTAGCAATATAAAGCTACAGGGAAAAATCAATTTACAATGTGATAACTACTCTGAAACCCACCAACAATCTGAGATTGTGTTGAAATTGAATTTAATGCGCAGTTTTTGTTAAGTGAATGGTCCAAAAGCCAATTGGAAAAATCCATTGTTAATTTGGCAGAGGATAATCTGCTTTGTCAGAATGGCTTGTGTGGACAAAATGGGCAGGGGGCCGGTAGTACGAATATATAATATACAATGAAACAGTCAGGGCCTTGGGCCTATTTTGCTCCCCCTCCTGAAAAAACAAATTCACCCACTTTTCCAGCTACTGTTAATCTTTCTTCTAAGAACTGAGAGCTGCTTTGATTTCGTCCTTAGTGCCGGCTGGGGAGCTGGCAAAGGACCTATGCTGCCTCTTTTTAGGAAAGACCCCTGACCGACAAGTCAATCAGGCAGTGGCAATGCCAGCAGGGAGCCTTCCCCTGGAATTGAGACCCCATAAGCCAGAAAGCTCACCTAATGAGATCTGCCAAACAATCAGAGGGCAGCAGCTTTGGTGCTCAGCAGCGCCACTGCAGAAGTCATGGCTGCTGCTGGAACAACAGGTTCAGGTGTCTTGGGATCATGGGGTAGCCCAGACACAGGTGAGAAATATGTTCTCTGTTCACAATATGGTCTCCTCTACATTGGAGAGACGAAACACAGGCTCGGAGAACACTTTGCAGAACATCTATGTTATGTCCACAAAGTGACCCAGAGCTTCCAGTTGCCTGCCACTTAAACACACCATGTTCCCATGTCGATATTTCTGTCTGCAGTAGTGTTCTAGAAAGCCTCAGCCCAAGCTCAAAGAACAACATCTCATTTTCTGCTTGGGGACTCTGCAGCCTGTAGGACTCAACACTGACTGAAATTTTAACTTTAGAGCATGATTCTACGCTTCCATATTTTTTACCCACCCTCCACCCACTCCTGCTATGACTTGGGCTGCTTTTAGCACAATCACCCATTTCCACATACTCCCAGGTCCATTATCACATTATATGGGTTGCATTCAGCACAGCTAACCCATTTTCGCATCCCTAACTCTTATTATCACTTTTTCGGCTTTTCTCCTGTCCTGGCCTGTTATCCATAATCTCCTTGTTTAGCAACTAACAGTTCTGATGAAGAGCCACTGAGCTGGACATGTTAACTCTACTTTCTTCCCACACAGATGTTCCCAGACCTGCTGTGTTTCTCTAGCAATTGCTGTTCTTGTTGATGAGGAATATGGACTGGGATAGAGGTTAAAAGGTGCTATCATGCAGTAGGAGATGCAGGGAAAAGGGTGCAGGGGAGCAGGAAGGACAGTGGGATGGTACTGATAGGGTTTATAAGGACTTGATTCAGTAACATCAACAAGAAATTTTTATTAGAATGATGTTTTGTATACAACTGTTAATTTAATCATAGAATGATGTATTTCAGTAGAAGAATCTTCCAGGATAAGATTGGTGATATAATGGATACTGAAGAAGGTTACCTGGGAATACAGCAAGCTCTTGATCAACTGGGACAGTGGGCTGAGGAATGGCAGATGGAGTTCAATTTAGATAAATGCAAGTTGTTACATTTTGGAAGGTCAAGGCAGGACAGGACTTATGCAGTCAATGGTAGGGCCCTGTGAGTGTTATAGGACAAAGGGATCTAGGGTATATGTTCATAGCTCCTTGAAAGTGGAGTCACAGGTAGACAGGGTGGTGAAGAAGGCTTTTGGCATGCTTGCTTTCATTGGTCAGAGCACTGAATATAAACAGTTGGAATGTCTTATTGCAGCTGTACAAGACATTGGTGAGGCCACATTTGGAGCACTGTGTGCAATTCTGGTCACTCTACTACAAAAACGATATTATTAAACTAGAAAGAGTGAGAAAAAATTTACTAGGATGCTACCTGGACTAGAAGGTTTGAGTTCTAAGGAGAGACTGTATAGGCTGGGGCTTTTTTGCCTTGGAGCATAGGACTCTGAGGGGTGACCTTATAGAGGTCTATAAAATCATGACAGGCATAGATAAGGTAGAAAACTAACAGCTTTTCCCCATGGTAGGGCAGTCTAAAGCTAGGGAGCATAGGTTTAAGGTGAGAGGGGAGAGATACAAAAGGGTTCAGAGGGGCAATTTTCTCACACAGAAAGAGGTTAGTGTCTGGAATGGGCTGCTAGAGGTAATGCTGGAGGTGAGTACAATTTTGTTATTCAAGAAACGTTTGGATAGGTACATGGATGGGATAGGTATGGAGGGATATGGAGCAAATGCAGGCAAGATTAATTGTGAAAACTGGGTGGCATGGACAAAGTGGGCTGAAGGGCTGTTTCTATGCTGTAAACTTCTATGACTCCATGATCCATGTTTGAGATTTTGGGATATTGTAGATGATATTCATGAAGCCGGAGACTTGCACTGTGGTCATCAGGGGTAAATTTTATTGATATTTAACTATTTACTTTATCACCTTGAAACAGAACAGTTTGCCAATTGCATTCAGTGATGTTCCTTTGTAAAATATGACAATTCGCATATATGATGGCTTGCCTACGATAACTGCATGAAGATTACAGCTGCATTTTACAAATCTGTGAGCCCATCCCTGGGGGAAATGGTTTGTAAGTCTGTCTAGTTCAGTAAATCGAAATAATAGCACAGATTTAGTAGAATGTTGTAGTGCTCAAGCACAAATACACTACCAATCAGATTCAATTTGGATGATGCTGATCTGAACTGAATATGATAGTAGATGCTGAATGAAGACTGATGGTTCCAACAAAATAAATTGAGCAATGGCAGACAACATAACTAATGAACAAAGCAGATGGGTATGCCCGCCCGACATCACAAGTGATCTATTTTACAGTACATTGATTACCTAAATATATTCCAATGTGCTATACTTTCAATGTAATTTGGCTTGGTGTACATTTCAGCTTTTAAAATACAAAATGGAACAATTCCTTTCATGGCCTGTTACTGGGCAATCAACATTGTGCCTTCAGTGTGGCACAGACCTTCACAGTGTAGATCCTTCAACAGTGCATCAAGGCCTCACGCCCTTCAAAGGCAGCAACTGAGATTGTAAAATGATTACTTCTGCAATCATCTGGATGTTCAGGGTAATGGACTACCAGCCAAAGCAAAGTGTCAATTAAAAAACTTTAAGAAGAAAACAAAATTGGACAAGAATTAGTCATTAGGTTGAGGGAAGGGGTGTGCGCAAGGATATAGGAACTGGGGTGCAGACAGAGCTTTTGCAATTATTGTGCAGAATATAATAGTACCCAAGCGGGTTCTGAGATGTGGCTGTGCCAATGACAATAACTGAATATGCGTGGAAATTAAAGAGCACAAGGGTTAGGTTGAATATATGAAAATTTGCTTCATTTACTTATGGGGAGCAAGACTGAATTTTGCAAAGCATCACCTCAAGGGATGAAATCTGTTGGTCATCAATCATTATAAAATGGAATGCACAAGCTGTACAGATGAAATGAATCTGATGGGCCCATGGCCTTTTCTTGCTTCGTTGTGCTTTGGATCATAATGACTTATAATTATGTTGAACCTATTGTACAAAACACAAAGGAAGATGCTGACGGCACTCAAAGGTTTTACCCAAAACTCCTTGCTCATTTTTAATTTGGTGTAAGAGGAAGTGTTGGAGGTCTTAGAAAACATAAGGTAGATAAATCTTCAGAACCTGATCAAATGTATCCTGGATGTTTTGGGAAGTTAGGGAGGATATTGTGGGTCCCTTAGCAGAAATATTTGCATAATCTATGAACACAGGTGAAGTACCAGAGGACTAGAGGGTGCCTAATGTTTGTACCATGGTTTAAGAAAGACTGTAAGGAGAAACCTGGAGACTATAGACCTGTGAGCTGATGATGGGTAGGTTATTGGACGTGATTCTGAAAGGTCGAATTTACGTGCATTTGGAGAGGCAAGGACTGATTAGGGATAGTCAGCATGACAATGTACTATAGAAATCATGTCTCACAAACTCGATTGAATTTCGTAATTAAGTAACCAAAAATATTAACGAGGATAGAGTGTTAGATGTAGATTGCTTGGACTTTAGTGAAGCCTTTATCAAGGTTCCGCACGGTAGACTAGTAGAGTCAGATCACATGGGATTCAGGGTAAGCTTGCCAATTGAATACAAAGTTGGCTTTATGGTAGGAGACAGAGAGTGGTAGTAAAGGGTTTTTTTTTGGATTGGAGGTCTGTGACCAGCAGACTTTCACAGAAATTGGTACTGGGTCCACTTTTGTTTGGCATTTATCTAAATGATTTGAATGAGAGTATAGGAGACACAGTTAGTAAGTTTGCAGATGACGCCCCAATTGGTGGAATAGTGGAAAATGAAGAAGGTTATCCAAGATTTAAAAAGAGATCTTGATCAGTTGGGTCAAATGGGCTGAGGAGTGGCAGATAGAGTTTAATTTGGGTAAGTGTGAGGTATTGTATTTTGGTAAAACAAACAAAGACACGTCGTATACAATTAATGGTAGGGCCCTGGGTAGTGTTGTTCAACAGAGAGAGACCTAGGGGTTCAGGTACATAATTCTTTGAAAGTCGAGTCACAGGTAAACAGGGTGATTAAGGCATTTAGCACTTGAGTATAGTAGTTGGGGTGCATGTTGAGGTTGTACACGATGTTGGTGAGGCCTCTTCTGGAATATCATTTGCATTTCTGATCACCCTGTTATAGGAAGGACATTATTAAACTAGAGAGGGTTCAGAAAAGATTTACCATGAAGTTGCCAGGAGTGCAGGGCTTTAGATATGAAAACAGAATGGAGAGGCTGAAAGTGTTTTCACTGGCACATAAGAGATTGGCGGGTGACTTTATGGACGTTTAGAAAATCATGAGGGGCATAGAGAAGATAAATGACTGGGTTTTTTTACCTAAGGTGGGGAGTTCAAAACTAGATGGCATATTTTTAAAGTGAGGGGAGAAAGATTTAAAAAGGAGATGAGGGGCAATTTTTTTTTACACAGTGTAGTTCATGTGTAGGATGAGCTGCCAGAGAAAGTGATGGATGCAGGTACAGTTACAACATTTAAAAGACATTTGGAAAAGTTCATGATTAGGAAAGGTTTAAAGGGATACAGGCTAAGTGCAGGCAAGTGGGACTCGTTTAATTTGGGATTATGTTTGGCGTGAGCTGTTTGGACCGAAGGTTCTGTTTCCATGCTGTATGACTCTATGGATCTATTTTAATCCTAATTGGCAATTAATGCAAGGTTAGTCATTGGACTTTTAATTTTTGGTGTGTAGCTTCCTGAAAATACCTAATCAACAGAATTGTTGCTATTGGTAACAGTGATCCCATTCAAACCTGATCCCATTATCATTCAGTTCTCCACACACGGCAGCTTTCTTTTAGATTCAATTCTACCAACTGAATGCTGCATTACTATGGTGGCAGAGGTAGTCAAGGTGATAGGAAAGTATATTGTAATTTAGAACTGCAGTAAATTTGGAGTGAGTTGAAATTCACTGCTGCAGCCTTACAAGGTCTTATCTTTGTCAGAAATGCAGTGCTGCAGTGTGCTGCTGTTTTGTAAAACTGACCCCTCACAGACAATGATTTCTGTTAAATTCATACAGATGAAAATATACATATAATATATACAATATGTATGGCGATCGGATTTCACAAGAGGATTTTCCATAGCCTTTGCAATACAGTTAGAAAACCCACACAATTGAACTCAAGGGTCTCTGGGGTTCAACTGTTGGAATTACATTGGTCATTGGGAGAACACTTGTGGAAATTCAAGCTCATTACATTTAAATTCCACATCACTCATTAAAATTGAGCATTAATATTTTACTTATGCATGATAAAGATGCCATGTTATTCATACACATTCAGACTTCATGAATTGAACCCATTTGCAATGTAATTACATTCCTTGGTCAGGTTGAAATGGAAATTTATATAATTTGATTAGTGTTGTGTATGTCTAATTAGAAAAAAATATTCAACTGCTTAAAGGTATAAAATCCTTTTCCTTCAATGTCTCATAAAACTGAACTGTCCTAATATCACTTGAAATAGCACAAAAATGTAATATGTTTGGAATAGAAATCTCAATTGTTACATGAGCTACGATTAGCTCCAAGAAGACAGCATTTAGTTCCTATTTATTGTAGTTATATGAATACACCTGAAACAACAGCATGGAAAAGACTGTCTGGTCAATTTAGCCTGTATTTTACAAGTAGGGTGCACTAAGCACCATGATCCTGAGTATTCCATACCAAAGCAGTTGTGCTTTTATTATGACACTGGTCATGAACAATGGAGCAGGAGGAGGATATTCAATCCTTTGAGCCTGCTCAATCATTCAATTAGATCGTAGCTGATCTGTACATCAGCTCCATTTACCTATCTTAGTCCAATATCCCTTGGTACCTTTGTCTGACAAATGTCTATTGATTTCAGTTTTGAAAAACTGCACTTTTCTCAACACATATAGCTCTTTGCCAAAGAGAATTTGAGTGAAACGGTTGATTCCTTGTGTTCAAGCTAAATGGCCCAGCTCTAATTTGAAAATAATGCCCTCTCAACTTTGATTCTCACGCACTGAAGAAATAGTTTCTTTCAGCTGCATCTTACCAGAAACTGGCTAAGGGTCATGTTTTGTGGAAGGCTTTTCTCCATAAGCCTAGTGAATTGTCATGCGTTATCCTACCCAACTCACCTCAGTGACTAGGCACCATGTATCCATGGCACCCAGCTCATTGCATTGTCCGTCTCACTGCAGGCAGAAGTGCTCCCCACTCTTAGGACCTTTCAGGATTCTAGGTGCCAGCATCATCTTCAGAGCCCAACCATTCTCCTGGTCAAGTGTTCTCAGCTCACCACTGCCCTGTACCATTCATTTTATTTGTCCAAGATATGTCAGTCAGAGAGTAATTGGCACAGTGCTTTGCCAATAGGGGCCTGGAGGACCTGCTGGACAGGAGATGTGTGCAGTTGCTACCTATGGATGGTGCCCTGAGATGTTGGTGACTGCTGGAGGTCCAGAGGAGCAAGCAGCAAGCTGGAGTTGCCAGGTGCCCACTGTGACCTTCATGTTGGGAATTGGTGCCACCTAGTTTCTATCCAGCATGTGGAAGAATGGGAAACTGCATATCAATGAGGTGAGATGATCTTACAGAGTTTTTTAAAAATCATGAGGGGGGCATGGATAGGCTGAATAGCCAGGATATTTTTCCCAGGGTAGGGGAGTCTAAAACTAGAGGGCAAAGGTTTAAGGTGAGAGGGAAAAATTTAAAAAGGATTTGAGGGGTAACTTTTTCATGCAGAGTGCGGTGTGTGAATGGAACGAGCTGCCAGAGGAAGTTGTAGAGGTGAGCATAATTACAACATTTAAGAGGTATCTGGATGGGTATATGAATAGGAAGGCTTTAGAGGGATATGGGTCAAATTCTGGCAAATGGGACTGGGTCAGATTAGAATGTCTGGTTGGTGTGTATGAGTTGGACTGAAGGGTCTGTTTCTGTGCTGTATGACTCTATGTTAATGTATCAATAATACATGCAAATAGGCGTCTTGCTGCTCATTAATGAGAATCTCATCTCAATGTTCAACACAGTTGAAAAATATGACATTTTGTTCTCGATAGCGGGAGGCTTCTCACTGCCAGCCTCACGCGACTCTCCCAACTTTCTCAAAAAAGCCCACATTGTTCAGGGCTGGGAAGATTCTGCTCTTCATATTTACTTTTCTTCTGACATTTTGGGCATCTTCATCAGATCACCCATCAATGTTCTCCACTTGGAGAAATACAAACTATCTATACATATTTAATCATAAGTTAACCTGTCCCTGTCCTAGTATTAATACAGTCAATCTGCTCTACACAATTGCCGTCCCTACCAATAACTGTCTCAGGGATAATAGCCCCTTTCTGTGGTGTATTTTCCAAACTTGAATGTGGTGCTTCATATCGAATGTGACCTAGTTTCTACAAAAATGAAGCATAACTTCTTTAGTTTTGTCATCCAGGCTGCAGGCATAAAGACCAATCAATTCATCAAAAACAAAAATAGAAATTGCTAGAAAAACTCAGCAGGACTGGCACATCTGTGGAGAGAGATCACAGTTAACATTGGAAACCCTGGGGGCTGGCATTGGTGTGTGAGGCTCGACACTGAGACTATGGAGCAAGGCTGGGGGAAGCATAGCTGGGGACTGAGCCTGAGGGCGTGGGGACTGAGGTTCTGGATAGAGCCCAAGACATAGGCAATGAGGCTGAAGGTCTGGGGCTGGAAGTGAGGTGAGGCTGCAAAGTTGGAAAAGAAGAGCTGCAGGGGTTGGAGAAGAGAAAAAAATTGAAAAGGGAGAGTGAGAGTCTGTACAAAGTGGAAGAACTACAAAGGGGAGAAAAAGCAGTTTTAAAACTTTCAGCAAAGGAATACTCACCTGAGCAGGAAAGATGAGGTACTGAATTCCTTGAAAATTAATGGGCTGTAAAGTTGCAGGAATTCATGTGCTTGTTTGTATAGGAGAAATGTAATCGGTGCTATTATGATGAACACATATGTCAATCATATAAATTAATGTTGAACAGTTTTATTTCGTAAAGATTTGGATTAATCTGTTGTCACATTTCAAAGTGTCTTACATACTATGAATTACTTGAGTTGCATGGACTAAGTTAGAGACAAGTCTAGTTGAGACCTCACCAGTGCATGGAAAGCATGTTGAAGCTGGTGGTTTTGTGTATTTTCTTAAAACAACATTTGTTTCTAATTTATGCCTGTTGTCTTGCGCCAAATGTAGCATCTAGGAAATTAATGCTTTGCTGTGTGTTGTGGCTTTAAGTTTCATGAAACAGTGATGTGTATTTGAGGAAATCGCTGAATTCTTCAAATGCTTCTGTGAGAGTCCTAATTCCCTATATATCAATACACATACTGAAGGTACAGTTACTAACTGGCTGCATTATCTAATGAAGCTGTTTGTGAGTCTGCGAGATGAATAACCAAAACAGTCAGCCATCTGGAGGAAAGTCCAGCTCTGTAGAAACGAGCTCAGTGAACTTCTATACCCTGTCAGTGTAAGTGCCACCATCTTCTCTCTGATACCTCACACTTCCTCTATCTCTGCTATTATACTTACCTCCCACCAAGCCTCAAGCTTTACTACTCTCATTATTGCTTGCAATATCTTCTGCACTCACCGTCACCCATACCAACGACCCCCAATACCACTAACCTTGCATGCCCATTGCATTGCCTACTCATTCATGGGGTACACTTCCCCATCTCCACCCTCAGTATTAGTTGTGCCACTCACTTTCATCTTCCTTAACACCTACCTCTCTCTCTCTTATTCCAGGTGGAAAACAGCCCACAATAAGGCAGAAAGATTCAAGACAGATGGTGGCCTATCCATCATTCAAATTCTCAACTCTTATGAGGAGAGGATCTTTTCTCTCATGAAGGTGTGGACCTGTATCAGAAGTGCCCTTCACTTACAGTACTATGAACCCCTGGACACAAGCAATCCTCCTTGACTTGACTGAGGCCAGCTAACAATCATGACAAGGCTCCTGGCTTTGCATCTGTACTAAATGACACAGCAAGACATCATTAATATGAGCCTGGGATCAATAGCTGAGGGGGAAAGCCTAGAAAGGAAAGGCAAGGCAAGGTAGGTGGGACTTGAACCCAGGCCTTCTTGCCCAGAGGTAGGGATATTATCAACATGCCACAAGACCATTTTCCTTATCTTTTTTGGTGGTGAGATTCTTGGTAGGTAATAGCAAATTGGCTCCATGGGCACCAACCACATTCTCCTCACATCCACGGACATTGGCAAATGACATCCTGTGAGAACATTCATGGCTCATCACCAATCCACTACAGGATGCTTCTGCACTTCAAAGCTGCAGTTTAGGCTGCATGGCAACTATTATTGTAATACTGCAGCAAGGAAACTGTGTGCTTAGAGATATGGGCTGTTGGTGAATGTAGAGGCTTGTAGTTGGTTGAGATTTTAAGACTTGGACAGTAAAGGATTATTTAAATTTGCACTTGGGTGCAAACACCAAAAACAAAATAATAAAATTGTGAAAATGAAAGCACATTGCATGAAGCCACCTGGAAAGCTATTCTTGAACCAGTAATGTTGAGCATGAAATTGTGGTACATCCATTGGCAACTAAGGTTCCCAAAAGAATGAATTCTTCATTTTGATTTGAGTACAGAAGTGCCTAATGGGGTGCAAAATTAGCTCATTGGCAGTCTGAAAAAAACATTTTCTCGAGTATTAGGGATAAAATCACATTTGCAAAAGCCACTGAGTTGTAATCAGTGAGAGCATTCAATTCCATAGAGGGCTAAATTCTAATTGGCACATTTTCACATGGCTTTTAGCAAGAAGTTTGTCCTTGCATCCATTTTCCAGGCAGCAACAGGTTGCCCAATCCCGTGCACTTGCGTTAAGGTTGGCAATAGACTGGTAAAGGCAGTCTACAGGCAGCTCCTTACAAAGCATCAGGCTCCTTAAAGTCACTAATCAGAGTCATAAGGCTATTCAAGGTCTGTTGTTAGAAATTTGTCAGTACTTGGGAAGAGCAGGTTTTCGTCCAACATACCCTAGCTTAAATAGTGGAGGCAACCTTCAAACAATCAAAATAATTTTTCAAACTGAACTTTCTGTGGAGCAGGAGTACTCCACCCAAATCTACTGGATTCCTAAAGGCCCCGAACTAATCAGTGTTAGCACTCTCCAATTCTTCACTTTCCCACAGTTGAACTTACCTGAGGGCTCCTACCAACAAGGCAAGTGACCAAAATGAAAATTTGACACAACATTAAACTGTTTCTGGGGTGCAGCGAGCATTAGCAGCAATCCACAAATAAATCAGAGGCTCAGGGATCAATTTTGAGTGAACGTCAGACCTCCTAATTTAAGCTCATAGAGGAAGTGTGCTGCAGGGTATGGGTCCAAAAACTGACCATGACAAATTTTTAAGCTCATTTTCTTTGCTTATTTTGGTGAGAAATTGGAGCCAGTTCTATGTGAGTTGATGCAAGATAAAAACAGCTTTGTTATTTCTTCTGTCACTCTGTTTCTTGTGCCCTTGCCTGCTTATTCTCCATTAGTACATTATTCTCTCTTTCTTCACAGTCTACCCAATCATAGAATATTAACCTGCTGCTATGTCCTTGGCACAGTGGTATGCTCTTATCATGGTGAAAGCTACACTGACTTATTTACATTCCCTGATAATCTGCTCCAATTCCTCTGCTACATGACACCAGCCCTTGCCACCTAACTCAGGCCCATGTTTTTTTTCATCTATTTTTCAATAATGTAATTTAGTGAGGGGAATTTTCGCAAAAGAAAGGTGTAAAAAAAAACACCCTGCAGTGAAAAAAAGAGTCAGGTGATTCCTATGAAACAACATAATAGGTAAACTGGGCACAGATTCTAATTTTACTAGAATGGTTTTTGACCTCTCAACTTAGCTATCAGGATAATTATGATGGTGTTAACCTTTAAAAATATTTACATATGCCATGCAGTTAAATTACATTCTGATTTATTCAAGATTGTGATCGCAGTAACTGTGCAAGCTAGCCATGTGTGAAAACACTCTAAGGGAGATTGTGGACCACTGTTGCCTCAGCACACATTTATATTCAGAAATTAACTAATATTGACTCTGTGTAGTCGATGTAATTGCTGCTCTCAGCTACAACAGAACTGTAACATGGAATCCAGCTGAAAATGTAATGACTTTTTCACTGAAGGTGACTAATTAAACAGGCTTTCAATTATTCTCAGATTGTTATGTGGAAACATTTTCACAGTTAGGAACAAAGCCCAACTGGGTAGTAGTTAGATAAGTGTAGATAACAAATAGTAAAAGAACATAGTAACATGTACTACAACAAAACTATATAACAAGGAAAGTTTACTAGCAAAAACATTCCATTACTATCAACAAGGTGATAAAGACAGCTGACGAGTACTTGAGATAACAAGCATGGGGCTGGATGAACACAGCAGGTCAAGCAGCATCATAGGAGCAGGAAAACTTGACGTTTCGGGCCTAAACCCTTCATCAGAAGGGTTTTTTAAATTTAAACCCTTCTGATGAAGGGTTTAGGCCCGAAACGTCAAGTTTTCCTGCTCCTATGATGCTGCTTGACCTGCTGTGTTCATCCAGCCCCATGCTTGTTATCTCGGATTCTCCAGCATCTGCAGTACCTTTTATCTCTGACGAGTACTTGAGTTGGGTTATATCTCAGTATTGTAGTTGTATTAGCTTGATTGAAACATTTTGACCAATCAAACATGTCATAAATAGCTGCTGATTGCAAAATATAAAGACTCTCATAGTCAGCATTGAAAGGATATATTGTGATTTTTCTGCACCAGTAATAGGTAGAGGAGACAATTGCTCTGATACCCAAACCCTTTCTCATTATAACTCCGTAATCGTGCTATTGCAGCAAGATTTAAAGCACAGCATAATTCCATATTATAGTTTGATCAGATTTTTCTTCAATAAATGTTATACAAGGCTGACAATATTTAACCTGTTGATGCATCACCTTTCAAATGCACGCACAGGACAGAAATAAGAACTAAAATTCTATCAGTTTTCTATCTGAATGAAAATCAAGTTTTTCCGTATAACCCAATCTCCTGGAAAATAATTTGATTGTGTGTCAGCTAGTTTTATTGCATTGATTCCTAAGGGAAGTGAATAGAATTTCAACGTCATTTACAGGTATTTTCCTTCTGCTGGCACTTTAATGTACTTTCATATGATTGGCCTCAAACATTGTAAATCACAGGCCACAAAACACATTGGAGCCGAAGGCTGCCTATCTGTCATCTTTAATATAACCGCACGGGATCACTCAGTCACACAAACCTTTTCGTATGTGCTTATTGTCCTTTTTCATTTTAGCAATTCCAAAGTTGTCCTGAACAATGATATATTACTCTCTGAGGCAAGCAAAAATAGAAACAATAGGAGCTTACTGAACCTTAGATCCAAAAAGGGAAGCCAGGAACAAAGCGATAGCTTCATGAAAGAGCAAGAAAATCACACTACTCCTAATTCCATGGGGTAACAATGCTCAATTCTGTCGAAGTTTTTACTGCTCCCTGCTCAACTGTTACAGAAATTGTTTGATGCTTTTAGTTGAATTCGATCTGTCCTGGTGCAAAAATCTTTCTTTTCTTTATAAAGCTTGGATGGGAGATGAAGGATGCAGGATGATGTTCAGTTCCATTGCAAAAAAAAAATGACTTGTTAGCTAACTATCCAAAAAAGTTTTATCTTTCTGAAGTGTACATAAATATTCATTCCGTAGCTCAAATTCTTTTAAAATATCCTGTATATCTAATGACAACTGACTTGAAATCAGAAATGGCATGTTTTAAAAGTGAGGTTTCAGTTCTGTTTTGGGGTAGCATGATGGCTCAGTGGTTAGCACTGCTGCCTCCACGGCCAGGGACCTGGGTTTGATTCCCTCGGGCATCCGTCTGTATGGAGTTTGTACAATCTCCCCGTGCCTGTCTGCGTGGGTTTCCTCTGGATGCTCTGGTTTCCTCACACAATGAAAAGATGTGCAGGTTAGGGTGG
The DNA here is from genome assembly GCA_024137785.1 of Ginglymostoma cirratum. Lineage (NCBI taxonomy): Eukaryota > Metazoa > Chordata > Chondrichthyes > Orectolobiformes > Ginglymostomatidae > Ginglymostoma > Ginglymostoma cirratum. The sequence goes on along the minus strand of JAHRHZ010000069.1, from coordinate 26,644,959 downwards.
ATTGACTATGCTAAATTGCGCATCGCATCTAGGAGGATTAACCATGGGAAATGCGGGGTTACAGGGATTGGATGGAGGGTGGGTTGGATGGGTCTAGGTGGGATGCTCTTTGGAGGGATGGTGTGCACTCAATGGATTGAATGGCCGGTTTTCACATTGTAGGGATCCCAATAATTCTACCTACTTTGTCATCTTCCACTGTCTTATTTTATCATTCAGCCAGCAAGGTGGTGCAAGTTACCGGCTCAGCAGCGACTCAGTGAAGGTTTTGGCTTTGCTGCTCCATGACCAGCCTTTCTCTTGTTTGTTTATTTCTCTACCCAAGATACAGAACGTTTGGTTGCTAACATATGTCCATCCTGTGGCCCAAGGTTGGTGAAATCTGTTCAAACTGTGCTTCCAGGAGTGCCTGATCACTAAAAACATGTCATACCTCGCATACAGAGCTAGAATTCAATTCTTAACATTTGTTTAATAGTTTTTCAAAATTTTTGTAGACTACCCTCTAAAATAAGTGACATAGTTTTTGTTAAGCGTAAAATTCTCATCTAAATTTTACAAATGGCCATACGTGGTGTAACAAAATTACAAGTACTATTTTCATGTGGTGAGAAAAGCTTACAATGGAATGTCTAGTTCGGATATCCATATGATGACCTCCTGAAATGCCAAGTGATGAAATTAATCTGTTGTTATCATGCCTTGGGCTGTTACAGTTACATATTTAGATTGGACTTCTTCCATAGACACATATCTGCATGGTTATCCTTTCATAGATTCAATACATCCAGATTGTCTTGGGCACTTGGTATCTGAACTGCGCTCTTAAGAGGCTGCATTCTCTGCCTAGACTGCAAGAGCTTTAAGTTCCTTGCAGCTCTATCTTATCCTTGATTTAAAGTAATTTTCCCTCACTTTTAGTAACTTCTGTAAACCTTTTTTATTTGCTAACAATTTGACATACAATATATACGCAACTGACTTGAAATCTCTTCTGTTCCTCTTCAAGTCTCAATCACATTTCTCTCTCCGCTGTGCTGATGTCTGAGTAGGATCAACACTTACACAAACATTCACACATTTATTTCCCAATTTTCTAAAACAACAGGACTGAATAAGTTAGATACCTCCTTCTATAATCTCAGCTCACATTGCTACTGCCAAGACAAATTCCACAAGGAAATCTGGCTTGATATTACATATTTCTGTTTATTTAACTTTTTGGTCATTCATTGAAACATAAGCACACAAGACTGCAAATTTTCTTTAACAATAAAACAGAAGTTTATTGAACAAGGAAAAAAAATGAAACAAACCAAGCTCTCTAAATATTGAACACAGTTGGAAGATAAAACACATCACAAAGTAAAGTCTCATATCAGCCAAAGTCATTATGACAGCATTAGATCCGGAGTGAATACCCCTGCATCTCACCTCTTCAAGTTCAACTCAATTGATTCCTACCAGTTCTTCAGAACTATGAAGTCATCTTACATGATGACTCACAAAAATGAAAGCTTATATTTTCTGTTTTATAAAAACCTGAAGATGTCTAATCAAATACTCCTGGTCTGAAAGCTGAACGTTATAACCTCCTACTAAGGTAACTTATTTTTTGAACTATCCTATGTTCTCTTTCAGGAGATAAATTATATTGTGCTTTTGACTTCAGTCAGATCTCCTCTGAACTGCTCAAAATCTTCCGATCTCTGTGTTTCCTAAGCCAGAATCAATTCGTGAATATCTTAAACTAAAATCAAGCTAATGTCCCTTAATGTTTACATTTTCCATCGTAAACCCAAATACTATAAAGAATCTTCCATTAACACTCCAATGGTCCCTGCTCTCTGACATATGCCAGATTAGATCGATGTTCCAGAAGAATTGACTGATCTAGTCATTTTTCAAGACACTTCACAAAAGTAATCAACCCTATTAGCCACTATTTTGATATGCAAACTCAAAAAACTGCAAAGAAATACCAATCGGATTTGTTCCCATCTAGCTATGAAATATGTTTTATGTTGCTAATAAGTGATCATTGAGTGTAATTAAGTGTCAGACTTAAACTGAACAATTTAACATCACACCATATTTTAATAATTCATTCCAATTATCAAGAAATAAAGATTTGAAAGAGGCCGAATGTTAATATTAATAAGGGCTCAAGAAAGCTTGTATATCATTATATTTCAACAGATTAGTATCTAATTTGTATTGTCATAGATTAAGTAGGAAGAAAAGTGCCCTTTATTCAAAGTATTCCCACTTTCTATGAAAAAGCTTATAACTTACTAACATTCGTTCAAAGGCCTACTATTACAAATGTTGCTTCTCTCTCACTCATTTGGTCACCAATTGGAATTCAAACTTTGTGGATATTACAAACACTGACACGCAGCCTCAAAATAGCTACACAGATGAGATGTTCTTTTCTGAAGAATGCAAAGCTGGGGTTAACATGAAGGAGAGGCAGTGGAATAGTAGTAATGTCATTGAACTAATAATCCAGTAGGTCCAAATTAATGTCCGGGGGTCAGGAGTTCAAATTCATAGCAGACGGTGAAAGTTGAATTTAATAAAGTCTGGCAACCATGTCACAAAAATCTATCTGGTCCACTAATGTACTTTAAGGAAGGAAAACTGCCACCCTTACTGGTCTGGTCTAGATGCAATTGACTCTTAATTGCCCTCTGAAATAGGTGAGCAAACCATTCAGTTCAAGGGCAATTAGGCAGGGGCAACAAATAGCGGGGTTAGAAATAGAAATTGCTGGAAAAGTTGAACAGGACTGGCAGCATCTGAAGAAAAAAATCAGAGTTAACGTCTCAGGCTTCTGGATGTGGATGCTGGTGGGATGGTAGTTAAGGATAAGGGGAACCCTATCGCTGTTGCGGGAGAAAAGACAGGGGGTGAGGGCAGAACTGTGGGAGATGGGTTCGGTCCCGGATGAGGACCCTATCGACAATGGTGCTGGGGAATCCACGATTAAGGAAGAAGGTGGACATTTCAGAGAGTCCCTTCTCAAATTTGGCCTTGTCTGAACATATGCGATGGAGGTGGAGGAACGGAGAGAATGGGATGGAGTCTTTGCAGGAAGGAGGGTGTGAGGATGTATAGTTCAGGTAGCTGTGGGAGTCAGTGTGTTTGTAGTAGACATTAGTGGCCAGTCTATCCCCAGAAATGGAAACAGAAATGTCGAGGAAGGGAAAGGTGGAGTCAGAGATAGACCAGGTGAAAGTGAGGACAATGTGGAAATTAGAAGCGAAACTGATGAAGTTTTCCAATTCCAGGTGAGAGAGGGAAGCAGCACCGATGATATAATTGATATATCGGAGAAAGAGTTGTGGGTGGGGGCTAGAATAGGACTGGAATAAGTCCTATTCCACAGTGTGGTGTAACCCACGTACTCCACAAAGAGACAGGCATAACTGGCGCCCATGCAGATACCCATGACCACCCCTCTGACCTGAAGGAAATGAGAGGAGTTAAAAGAGAGTTTGTTGAGGGCGAGGATGAGCTTGGCCAAGCAGAGGAGGGTGGTGGTGGTTGGGGATGGTTCAGGCCTTTGCTCCAGGAAGAAGCGGAGAGCTCTGAGACCCTCCTGGTGGGGAATGGATGTGTAAAGGGATTGCATGTCCATGGTGAAGACGAGGTGGCTGGACCCTGCAAACTGGATATTCTGAAACTGGTGCAAAACATCAAAGGAATCGTGGGTGTACATGGGCAGGGATTGGATCAGGGGAGAGAAGGCCGAGTCAAGGTAGGAAGAGATGAGTTCTGTGAGGCAGGAGCAGGCTGAAACAATGGGTCTGCCCACACAGTCCCATTTGTGGATTTTTGGAAGGAGGCAGAAATGAGCTGTGCAGGACTGGGGCACTATCAGCTTGGAGGCACTGGCGTGGAGATCACCAAATAAAATGAGGTCAGTTACCATCGTTGAAACAATGGTCTGATGTGCCATGGTGGGGTCATGGTCCAGGGGGAGGTCGGAGGAGGTATCTGAGAGGTATCACTCAGCCTCTGCAAGGTAGAGGTCAGTACGCCAGACTACAACAGCACCACCCTTATCGACAGGCTTATTAACAAAGTCGAGGTTAGATCTGAGTGCATGGAGTGTGGTCAGTTCGGAGGGAGATAGGTTGGATTTGGTGAGGTGAGCAGAGAAATTGAGGCGACTAATATCACATTGACTGTTCTCAATGAACAGATTGAGTGCAGGTAAAAGGCCAGAGGGAAGGGCCCAGGTAGAGGGACAGTGTTGGAACTGAGCGAAAGGGTCTGTGGGATGGGGAGAGAACTCTTATCCAATGAAATGAGCACAGAGGCAAAGACAGCGGAAGAAGAGTTTGACATCATGTCGTTCCCGAAATTCGTTAAGGTGGGGACGCAGAGGGATAAAGCTGAGGCCTTTGCTGACTCCAGAACGTTCAGCATCGGAGAGCGGAAGGTTGGGAGGGATAGAGAATACCCGACAGGAGGTGGGATTGGGAGAGGGGATGGAGTCAGCGGAAAGGGGAGGGGAGGAGGGTTCCAGAGGGCCATGGGTATTTTTGAGTCGTTGCATCCTGTGGGCCTTGAAGCCTGCAAGGAAACAAAAAAGTTTCTTGTTAGCACAACGAATGAGCCGGAGGATGAAGTGGAGCTGCAGAGTGGTGTAACCCTGAGCCAGTGTGCTGCAATGCTGTTGGAGAGAAAGGTTGAGAGTGTGCATGTGACACCACATGGCACTGAGCATGGGTCTCAGGATGTGGTGAGAGCAGCAGCCTGTGGAACATTGAATAGCACGAAGATATCTGTGATCCTGGGAAGATTTGAAACACAAGGGATGAAGCTTCAGTTGGAATCCACGTGGGGTGATTCTGAGCCGGAAACAGTCACTGAGGAATGTGATATGGCTGTGGAAACGAGGTTAAGCAAATACCTGGTCAAACACCAGGAGTGACAGTGAAATTAATGTTGGTGGGCAAGAAGAGAGATTGGAACGGAAATCCCGTCAGAGAGAGGAGCAGAACTTCTTCAAGGTGGGCATGTCTGGAAGAGATGTGGCAGTGAGTTAAACGCTAAATAAAAACCGAAAGAACTGCGGATGTTGTAAATCAGGAACAGAAAACAGAAATTGCTGGAAAAGCTCAGCAAGTCTGGCAGCATCTGTGAGGAAAATGTCAGAGTTAATGTTTTGGGTCTGGTGACCCTTCCTTGAAACTGATGGTAGCTAGAAAAGTGTCAGTTTATATGCAGAAAATAGGGAGGGGGATGGGGTAGGGATTAAACGTTAGGCTAGGGCTCAAAGAGAGAGAAGAGCAGTTGGATAAACAAAGGAGTTGATAACGATCTGAAGGGTGAAACTTGAAAAGTTCATCAATTTTGCTTCCAATTTCCACCCTGCCCTCACTTTCACCTGGTCTATCTCTGACTCCTCCCTTTCCTTCCTTGACATCTCTGTTTCCAGTTCTGGGGATAGACTGGCCACTAATATCCACTATAAACCCAGCGGCTCCCACAGCTACCTGGACTATACATCCTCCCACCCTATTTCATGTAAAGACTCCATCCCATTCTCTCAGTTCCTCTGTCTCCATCATATATGCTCAGATGAGGCCAACTTTGTGAAGGGAGCCTCCGAAATGTCCACCTTCTTCCTCAACCGAGGATTCCCCACCTCGGTTGTCGACAGGGCCCTCAACTGGGTCCGACCCATCTCCTGCATCTCTGCCCTCACCCCGTCTCTTCCCTCCCACAACAGCGATAGGGTCCCCATTGTCCTTACATACCATTCCAGCAGCATCTACATCCAGAACATCATCAGACACCATTGTTTGTGAAATGTGAAGTTTTCAAAGGCTCTGAGACTTTTTTTGTTATTGAACACAATGGCAGTGTCATATCATGTCTGATATGTCAAGAGCTGTCACAGAAATACAATATCAAGCAACATTATCCCGCAAAATATGATAGATAAACTTCTAACATCTGATTTGTCTGAAATTTACTCACTGGCCCTCTGAATGAGAAAAACTAAAGGTCACCAACTTGAAACATTGAATAAGGTTTTTGTTTACAAGGTACAATCCCTTTGTCGGGATGAAATGCAAGTTGGAAGTACCAACAATGGGACCCGAGTGGTGAATTTGGAGGAGGAAGCCAAGTAAGTGACCTTCTTTAGGAGTTAAGTCCATTTAAAATGTCAGATGTGCTGTTGAAGGGCCAATATGTGGTTGTACTGCAGTCACAGGTCTGCAGTCCCACTGTCAGAGGTGGGCACTGCATGAGTGTTTGGGGGGGTGTAAAAGGATAAATAAGGGAGCCAAAAAAGGTCAAGGTCATCAGACATGAGAGGGAAAATCCCCCAGCGTAACAAGCACTGCTGTGTTTGCAGCAGATTTTTAAAGAGACGTATTTCCAATTGAATGGAGCCAACAACTCCAGTATTTACTTGACCTGCCACTGAGAGGAATACTTGCAAAAAAAAAAGTGACTGTATTGTTCCATGCTAAACTCATATTACCCTTCTTACAGGCATCACAGAGTTCAAGCAACTGTGACATGGTAACTCAGAGTCAAGAATACAATATGTCTTATGATTTTTAACTTGCTTTTAAAATCAATACATAAAACAGCACAGTCAGAATTACAGCCGAATATTCCATTCGATATTTGGTTCAACATCTTATTAACACTGAAATTGCATTTTTCTTAAAAAAGGCAATTGAGAACAATTCTACTCAAATGAGCCATCAGTCGGTCAAAAATGAACGAACAAGTGAGAGAATAATCATGAAATTACATAGCACGGAAAGAGGCATTTATGCAAGTGCCTTTTCTTTAAAAGAACTATCCAACTATGAAAAACATCTATTTTCTCTACTATCCTACAAATTTGTCCCTTTCAATTCCTAATAACCAATTCCCTTTAGAAAGTTACTGTTAAATCTATTTTCACTGCCATTTCATTTCACACAGTGCCTTCCTCATGATAACAACTAATTGTGTCGAGAAATTCCTCATTTCTCAACTGGTTCTTTTGCCAGATCGAAAAAGATTTAAATGCAAACTCAATTCCTTAAAATGTTCTTGCTTTACATTCTTAAATTTTATGTCAGGGACAAAAACCTATGAAATTTTACTGAACAAATGTTTTTCAGAGTAGACTTCAGCTTTGTTGTCCTAAAAAGTCAGATCTAGTAATTTAGGTCAGCGTGGATGTCTTTATAGGTCACTCAAGAAATGGGGTTTTAACATATACAAAGATCAAAATTAAAGGCAGAAATAGGCCAGTTGCCCCCTCTAGCCAGTTCCACCATTAAATGATTGTGGTCTTAATCCCACATTCCCACCATTACCTCCCTTGTTCATCCCAAATCTGTCTTAAAGGTAGTCAATAATTTTACCTCCACCACTCTCTAAGGAAACGAGTTTCAAAGTCTCATGACAACCTTGAGAGAAAAGTAATTCTCAGAATCTGTCTTAAATCGGAGGGCTCTTATTTTTAAGGTGTATCTCTAACTCTTGCCTTTCTCATAAGAGGAGCATCCTTTCAACATCTAACCTGCCAAGTCCCCTCAGGATCTTGTATCTGCCAACAAGATCACTTGTCATTCTTCAAAATCACAACAGATATGGGCTCAGCCCGAAACCTTTCGTTCTGAGATAACTGCTCCATTCTAGGTACCTCCAAAATGTGACCAAAACTATACGCTGTACTTAAGATGTGGCTTCACTAAAGCCCAGCTAGATCGCAAAACTGACATTCATCTCCTTGCTCCTTAGGAGGAAAGAATCTTTGAAGCATGGGAGAGGACTGTGACTGCTCATCCAGAGATGCCAAGATCTCCATGTGCCAGCAACCAGGTTAGATTCATTGTCAAGTGCTGTACTGCTCTTCTATTGCCACCATCATTAATATATTCTCAACATTCCCAAGCTTCCACTCCTAATTTATAATTCATTCTTGATTCTATCTTCTGCACTGACAGCTTCCAGTCTCTAACCTAAAGAGAGAAGCCCCTCCAACCAATATCTCCTCTATCAGTGCTGAGGAAGAAGACACAGTCCCTCAGAGCAAACTCTGGCAAGGCTCCTTCCTGCAGCCTACTTCCACCATCATGGATACTGACACCTCGTTGGCTACTTTATTTAGATGAGACTCAAAAGCACTTTCGAGTGAACGCATCACCAATACATCTCTGCAGCTGGCTGAGGAAGGAATACATGAGATGGCTGGCACTCAGAAGCCTCCCAGTAACCAGTCTGCTGCTCAGCCCCTGGTAGGGTAGCGCCTCCCCCCCGCCGTGGCCGTGGAAGGTGCTGGATTGCAAATATGCTGGACTTCATGACCTGGCTTTATGGCCATTACCTCTACCCCCCCATTATTCGCACAACGTTCCATGAAGACAAATGATTGCAATTACCTTACACTTTTACCACATCATGAGATTGAAAGATTACTCGGTATTCTCACTCATTATTTGCCGAAAAGTTGCTGCCTTTAATCAATGACTGATGGGCTGAAACATTGGTGTGCCCACTGCCCTATGTCTGCAGTGAAGAACTTAAAGGACTTGGAAAGAATAAGACTGGAGATCAGAATGACTGAGAAGAAGCAAAAAGGGTGCCTCATTAAATCTTATTGAACTGAGGCTCTGAGCCTGCTGAGAGTCTCCTGCCCAGACACTCACTTACCCTCCATGGCTTCTACTGCTGTAGGCATTGTGATCACAGGCAGGGTGGGAGAAGAAGTTCCTCTGGTGCCAGTGTGTAACTGCTCCTCCCATAGGTACCTGCTGGCATCACCTTGCCTCACTGAGTGAGGTCACAGTCCCTCACTTCTCACTTATCTTGGCATTGAGGCTGAGAACCCTTGGCTAAAGTGGTTAGACACATTAGGCAGATTGTTATAAGGGCCTGAGCCACATGGCCAATGTTGAGATGTGTGACAGATGGGACAAGGCCCATCTCAATGATGTGGTCATCTTGTTTCATTTTTTATGTTTTGCACAAGCTGCATGAGGAGATTGTCAGTACGCAGTGGAGAGACGACAATGAGCACTCATTACTCTTTGTAAATGCCACAATTTTCACTTCATTAATGTTCAGCTTCCCGTTTTACTAAACTTGCCAACAATCTAGATGTTGGGCAGACTCAAGAAGGAAACAGAGTCGGTTTCTGATGGATTCAGCTTGCAGCTTGGTTGAATAACTAATGAAGTGAAATGTGGCAGATTGCAAGAGAAAGTTCACCATGGGCCATGGCAAACCAAACACAATGAAATTCATTTGCCACTGCAATTTAATTGAAAATGGGGCAATTCAGTCCTTGATTACCAGCTAGCTTTCTCTTATATTCTAATTTCCCCTTCCTATTTAATCTTGTAGCCCCCTTTAATGTTCTTTATACGCTGTTCAAACTTCTTTCCTTTCTCTCACACTTCTTACTTTCAGTATGATACTGTTTTTAACTTCCTTGGCTTCTCATGGATAAATCATCCTTCCCGTAGAATCTTCCTTCTCACTGGAATGTATCTTTTCTGAGTGTTCTGAAATATCTTCTTAAATATCTGCCACAATATCTCCACTAACCTTTTCCTTAATCTAGTTTCCCAGGTCACTTTAACCAACTCACTCTTCACAACATCATAATTGGCCATAGTTAAGTTTAAAACCCTTTTTAAAAATCTCGTGTTTAAACCGCTCTTTTCTCCCTCAAACAAAAGGCAAAAATCAACGTATTATAATTACAACTAACTGAGGGGTCCTTTACTACAAGTTAATTAAGGGATCCCATCACATTACAGACTACTTGATCTTCTCGCAGGTTGGCTTTAGAGCTGCATTAAGAAACTACTGAAACTGTGTGTAGCTGCTCCAATGTCCTGCACATGGTGATCCATCATAGCATTAACTTCCAATTCCAGCAGTCACTGCTGTGCTTGGACTTCAGAGTCAACAAAGTGTGGAGCTGGAGGAACACAGCAGGTCAGGCAGCATCAGAGGAACAGGAAAGACGATGCTTCAAATTGGGACCCTTTATCAGGACAATTGGAATCTTACCATTACTATTTCTCATTTCTATATTCTGATGTCTAGAACGAAGATCATCTCTCTATTGTACTGATGCCATCCTTAATTAACGGAGTCACTCCTCAACATTTTCTGAACTCTCATCCGTCCTAAATGCTATAATCCTGGAATATTCTGTTCCCAGTCTTTGCTATCTTGTAGCCTTGCCCACGAGCTGGCTATCAAATCATACATATTTATTTCTATTTCTATTTGTACCGTCAATCATCTTTTTCATTAATTCTATGTGCATTCAAATACAGAGTCTTTTGTTTTGTCTTTTTAATGTTAAGTCTCTAGCCCTGGCTGCTGTTAAATATTTGTACATGCTGTCTCTAACTGTCACACTCTGATCACCATTTCCTTTATAAATGTTTCCATATGACTGAACAATACATATAAACTTCCATTGTTACGATCAGCAGAGGTTTGAATACTTTAGTCCATTACCAGCTATGTTTTCTTGCAAATTCGGTTATCTTTTTTTCTCTTTAAAGTCACCTACCCATAATGTTGTAATTCAGTGGAAATAGCAGTCTCTTGTGTGATCAGCATTTGAAATGAGGTGCCAATATAGTATAGCTACAGAACTATGTGCATGCTAAACAGTGGAAGTAGTATGCTATCGGCAGAGCTAAGCAATCCATATTCCTGCCACATCAAGACAAAGTGACAGAAGTGGATGGTCTAAGGATATCCTCATTGATGGCAAAGTCAAGCAATTCAATGTAAAAGTCAAGCTGAGGTCTTTGCACCCATCTCCCACCAAAGATGTTCATCTTGGCTTACTCCCAACATCTCTAACATCAAGGATGCCAGTCTTTAGTCAATTCAATTTAATCCATGTCAAGGGTAAAAATATATTTTTTCCTCTCAAGAGCTCCTCTTGGGAGTTTCTTGAGGGTTACTATTTACTTTTTGGGGGCTACCTTTTGGTTTTCACAAATTCCTTCATTAGGTGATGCGGTCGCATAGAAACAACAGCTGTATTTGTGTTGACAGATGGAGGATTTGGCATCATGAAGAAGCAGAATTAGAAAAATTCATCAATATCCACAAAAATCATTGTTGCTGCAGGCCCTGGGATGGCAATGTCACAAACTGATACCAGAGTCCAGCAACTTTGGCCCCTGGGTCCAGACTTTGTCAGTTTCACTTCCTCTTTTCCGCTCCAAACTCCTCCTGACCTGGCCAACTTAGCTTCCTGCTCCTCCTGAACCTGACCTCGCCACCCACTTATTTGAAGTTTACCATTTAAATTCTAAACGTTCCTCCAGGCTTAAGCATGGATTAAAGTTATCCATTGAGGAGCAGCTGAAGTTAGCTAATTAAAGAACTGAATGGAAACTGTTTGTTCTGTACCTGGGGTTGAACTAAGTCACAGCATATAAATACAAGTATCAGAGTTTGAGTGCAGTTTTGAACAGAGTGCTAGGAGCTAGTTGAGGAAGAAAGATAGGGGAAGGAGGAGCCCCTTTGCTTTTCTGAACTTAAATGTGTTGTCTTCCTGGTGTTAGGGTTTAGCAGAGGAACGTACAATGGGAAGTCATCAAGGTACCAGAAACATAGGCAGGAAAAGGAAAGAGATTCTGTTGTATTATAGCACAAATTCCAGACCAAACAAAATGAACCAAGGAAAAATGCTAAAGAAGCTTCTAAAGTTCTGTGCACAGCTCACAAGTATATCAACCAAGTAAAAGAGGTGATTGCATTGTTACCGTTTACAGACCCCAGTAAGAAGTACATATGGCCAATTTGAAGCACCACATGGATACCAAATGAAAAGCCGAAGCCTTTACTTCCATCCAAGTGACATACACAAAGGATTGGATATCATGCACTGAATGCCAAGATTTATTTTATATTTCACGAGAGTACTCAGAAAACTAGCATTATGTCATGCAGTCTGCATTAGTTAAGCAAAGTCTCACAATGGCTGTTACATCTCAAGCATTGGCATTATCTGCCTTTTATGCCACTATGGATTCCCAGGATGGAGAGCTGGAACGTTTTACATTGATGAAGCAGTTGGATCATTACATTACATTTATTCTACCAAGATGAACAAATCTACATTTTCTTATGATCCATGAGATAACAAACCCATCATTCACAGCACCAAAGATTTCAGTCTGCAACATCAATCGCATACATTTCAGTCACAGCCAAGAAGAACAGAGTCAGCAGGTTACATCAGATAATGACCAGCTGCAATAGCTCAAAAAGAACACCATCAAGTGGCTGGAACACATCCCACAAATCCCCGAGCTGGTATGTTCATTCTGGTCATTCAGAGACAAACAAGGATTCTCCAAAAATACAGTCCTCAAAGACAAACTAGTCTTAATTCCACAAGATCTATGTCTATACACACTAGACCATAAACAGGTCACATGGGTGGAGAAAAATAAACAAGGGATTAGAGTTCAAATCCAGCATTAATAAGGACATTGATCGACTAATAATTTATGTGAAACAGACTGTGACAGGAAGAGATAAAGATAAATCAAAAAATAAAACTAGAGGTTATAAAACTAATAAAACAACCAAATTAAAGGATCTGTACCTAAATGCATGGAGTATTCAAATCAAAAATGTAAATGAATAAGTACTATTGGATAATCATTAAAGAGACAGAGGTGCAGAATGACATAGACTGGGGCCTAAATATTAAAGCTAGGACAAGATGGACGAGTGACTCTGTTAATTACTGATTGTATTAGCACAATAGACAGGGATGAACTAAATTCAGGAAACCAGAAAATACAAGTGGTTTGGGTAGAGATGAAAAAGCAATAAGTCACTTGTAGGACTGGTGTCCAGGTCCCCTAATGGTAACTACATGGTAGGTTGGAATGTATAAAGAAAGAAATAATGCGAACTTGTCAGAAAGGCACAGCAATAATCCTGGGGCATCTTAATCTGCACATAGTCTGGAAAAATCAGATTAGCAAACAGATCCCAGACGAAGAGCTTGTTTTGGAATCATTTTTTAGAACAGCACATTTTGGAGCCAAACAGAGAGTGGATTATACTGGACCTTTGTATTGTGTAATGAGATAGGATCGATTAATTACCTCACAGCAAAGGCCCCCCCAAGAGGTAGATGAGATCATAATATGATTGAATTTTATATACAGCTTGAGGGATTTAAGCTTAAGTAGGTGCAGTTATGAGGGCATGAAATCAGAGCTCGCTAGAGTGTACTGGAAAATTAGGTTAAGATATAGGTCAATGAGATACAATGGCAGACATTTAGAGGGTTATTTCGGAATTCACATGATAGATACATACCAACGAGAAAGAAAATTTCCAAGGAGAGGACCTGTCATCTGCGGCTACCTTAATATTAATGATACTATCAAACTTTAAAACAATTATTGTGTAAAGAAGGGAGACAGGTCAAAAGATTGGACAAAATGTAAATGTAAGCAAAAAATAATTAAAAGATTAGTAAGTGAGGAAAAATTAGAATTTAAGAGAAAGCTGGCACGAAAAATTAAAAACAGATAAGAGTTTCTGTAGGTGTTTGAAAATGTAGAGAACAGTTAACAAAGTCAGCATTGGTCTTTTAGTTAGTGAGTCTTAGGAAATAATAATACCTAATACGGTAATAGCAAATTAAATTAACAGATCTTTAGCATTGCTCTTTACTATAGAAGTGCAAGTAACACCCCAAAAATAGCTTCAAATCAGGAAATGGAAGAGAGAGAGGAATTCAAGAAAATTACAGTCAGGGAGGTGATGGCCTAGCAGTAGTATTCCTGGACTATTAACCTAGAGACTCAGGTAATGTTCTGGGGACCTGGCTTCAAATCCCATCATCACAAATGGTGGAATTTGAATTGAAGAAAAATCTGAAATTGACAGTCTTATGATGGCCATCCCGATTGATGGGAAAAATCAATCTGGTTCACTAATGTCCTTTACGGAAGGAAACTGCCATCCTTACCTGGTCTGGCCTAGATACAACTCCAGTCCCAAAGCAATGTGGCTGACTTTAACTAGTGATGGGAAATAAATGCTGGCCTGGTCAGCGATTCCCATATCTTACGCATGAACCAAAACAAAAGAGTATTCAATTCGCCTTGCAATAAATGATAACATTAGGTTATCACTTGCTGTAGTTGGAATTTAACCTTTGTGATTCATTACTTTTATCCAAAAAGGGAGGGAGAAAGAAAGCAGAAAACAACAAGATAGTTGGCTTAACAAGCATGGGGCTGGATGAACACAGCAGGTCAAGCAGCATCATAGGAGCAGGAAAACTTGACGTTTTGGGCCTAAACCCTTTGGCTTCACATGTCACACGGAAAATAACAGAAATTATAATTAAAGATGCATTGCTTGACACTTAGTGAAATCAAGGTAATCAAGCTGATTCAACATAATTTTGTGAACGAGAAATCGTGCTTAACCAACTTATTAGAGTTTTTTGAAGAAGTAACATGTAATCTTGATAAAAGGGACCTGGTTGATGCACTGTTCTTATATTTCCAGTTAGCATTTGATGAGATGCCACATCAAAGGTTATGGTGGAAAATAAAATCTCATGATGTGGCACTTTACAGAATGGTATGGATAAACAATTAGTTGGTTAGCAGGAAACACACAATAGAGTCATTTTCTGGTTGGCAGGATGTAATCAATGGCATACCACAGGGATCAGTGCTGGGGCCTCAACTTTTTTCAATTTATATAATTGACTTTGATGAAGGAACCAGAAGAATAGTTGGTAAATTTGTTGTTGATGAGGAAATATGTAGGAAAATAAGTTGTGAAGTGTATATAAATGGGCTATAAACAAATATTTGACAAATATAATATAATGTGGGGAAATGTGAAGTTGTCTAACTTGGCAGGAAAAATAAAAAAAAATTATCTCAATAATGAGAGATGGCAGAGCTCTAAGATGCAGAAGGAATCAGGGTATCTTAGAATATGAAATGCAGAAGGTTAGTATGCATGTACAGCAAATGATTAAGAAGTTTAATATTACCTTTCATTGTGAGAAGAATTTAATACAAAAATAGAGAGGTTATTATGTTTCAGTTATACTGGGCATTGATGAGATCACATTTGGAGTACTGTGCACAGCACTGGTCACCTTACTTAAGGAAGGATAGAAATGCATTGGAAGCCATTCAGGGAAGGTTGACTAGACTGTCACAAAAACTAAGTTGCTGGAAAAGCTCAGCAGGTCTGGCAGCATCTGTGAAGGAAAAAAACAGAGTTAACGTTTCGGGTCCGGAGACACTTCCTCATTTACAGCATCTGCAGTTCTTTCGGTTTTCACGTGACTGTTACCTGGAATGAGATGACAGGGTGTAGAGCTGGATGAACACTGCAGGCCAAGCAGCATCATAGGAGATGGAAAGCTTGACGTTTTGGGCCGACACCCTTTATCAGAAATGGGGGAGGGGAAGAGGGTTCTGAAATAAATAGGGAGAGAGGGGGAGACGGATAGAAGATGGATAGAGGAGAGGATAGGTGGAGAGAAGACAGACAAGTCAAAGAGACGGGGATGGAGCCAGTAAAGGTGAGTGTAGGTGGCGAGGTAGGGAGGAGATAGGTCAGTCCAGGGAGGACGGACAGATCAAGGGGACAGGATGAGGTTAGTAGGTAGGAAATGGGAGTGCAGCTTGAAGTGGGAGGAGGGGATAGGTGAGAGGAAGAATAAGTTAGGGAGGCGGGGATGAGCTGGGTCCATTTCCTATCTACTAACCTCATCCCACCCCCTTGACCTGTCCGTCCTCCCTGGACTGACCTATCTCCTCCCTACCTCGCCACCTACACTCACCTTTACTGGCTCCATCCCCGTCTCTTTGACTTGTCTGTCTCCTCTCCACCTATCCTCTCCTCTATCCATCTTCTATCCGCCTCCCCCTCTCTCCCTATTTATTTCAGAACCCCCTTCCCCTCCCCCATTTCTGATGAAGGGTCTAGGCCTGAAACGTCAAGCTTTCCTGCTCCTGTGATGCTGCTTGGCCTGTTGTATTCATCCAGCTTCACACCTTGTTATCTTAAATGATTGGAGGAGCTGCTCAGCAGAGATTCTATCCATTCTACTTACAAGACTAATATCAACGGGGTAGATGAAAGTCTCTGCATGTGAGAGAGTGAAAGGGAAGATCTAGGGAAACAAGCCACCACCTTCTTGGATAAAACCAGGAGCTCCTCAATATCAGCCCAGGGGAGGAACAAAGACTGCTACCACTGAAGCCTACCTCTAAAGACTATGAATCATCAGGGACAAATACTTCATACTCAGAAACTGTAAGGGTCTATACCTTTGCTTTTCCTTTCCATGGAATGGCTTTGGAATTGGAGTTGTTCTCATTTGTCATAGGTCATATATTTTCTTCCTTTGTCAGATTAAATAATGCATCTTAGTTAAACTGCTGCTTCATTAAAAAATTGATAAATTAACTGGAAGTTGCTTATGAATGGTTGATTGTCTATATTCAGAAAATGTGACCACAAAGCCCCCAAATCTAATATTTTTGTATTTTGAATACTGCTCCAAGTAATATTAAGAAATAGCTGAGTGTCACTGCATTTGGCAAAGACAAAATTGTGACAAAATTCTGGCTGTGTTTCAGAGGAAGATAGTTCACCACTACCTTCTTAAGGGAACTAGGGATGTGCAATAACTGCTGGAACGGCAGCGATGGCCACAACCCATGAATAAATAAAATCAGCCGCACTCATAACCACCTAAGAACAACTACAACGTTAGTAGCTACCTGCCAATATGGAAAATTGTCAAGAAAATGTAACATGATCAGTTATTACCCATCACTCTATGGTTAATCACCAGCAAAATGATGGAAGATGCTGCAGACAGTGCCAGCACATGTCACTTAATTATCAAATCAGCAATGTCCATTTTGGGTTCAGCTCAGGCCACCCAGCTCTAGATCTTATCACAGCCTTAGTTCACAAATGGATAAAAGAGTTGATTCCAGATCCAAGGTAAGAGTAATTGGCCTTCCCAACATCATTTGACGAACTTATGAAATCAAGGAACCCTTGTAAAATTGAAGTCAGTGGGTATCAGAGAAAATATCTCCACTAGCTCTGGGAGATGGTTGCATTTGTTGGAGGCCATTATCATCCCTGATTTGGAATAAGATTGCTCTCCCTTCACAGTTGCTGAGTCAAAACCTGGAACTGCCTTCCTCATTGCACCTTGGGAGTGTCTATATCAAATGGACTGTCGTGGCTCAAGAAGATGGCTCAGCTGAAGGGCAACTAGCGATGGGCAAAAAATTGCTGATCTCGCAGGTTTGTTCATATTTCATGAATTAATTTTTCTTTAAAAGAATCACCTAAGCCCTCCCAGGAGATCCTTAGGGTAGGTATTTTCCTCATTAACTGGTTCAGCGATGTTATTAGGCACCTCTAGAGCAGCTGCGACTTGAGCCCGGGCCAATTAGTCCAGAAGTAGGAATGCTACTATTGTACCACAAGAGACTAACAGCTCCTTAGGGTAGTGTCCCATGCCTAACCATTTTCAGCTGCTTCATCAATAACCTTTTTTCCATCACTAGGTCAGAATTGGGGATGTCTACTGTTGACTACACAGTTTGCAACTCTGCAGCTAATGAAGCAGTCTATGTCCAAATGCAGCAAAACCTGGATAACATTGAGGCATATTCTCCACTTGCCTAAAAGAGGGAAGCTCCAACAGCATTACTTGTTTACTTGCTTTGTGCTTCATATGTGTTTTTTCTTCCATTTAGGAAATGGTAGGGAAGTTTTGGGAGGATCAGCATGCTGATTCTTGATGTGCTTAAACTATGCAAAAGTAAACTCCTTCCGTAGATAATAAATTCCTGGAATGGGGCTTGAACTCAGAGCTTCTGGCTTAGTGGCAGGGACACATCTGACTGAGCCAAAGACTACCTCAAACAGCAATCACAAAGCTCAACACCATCCAGAACAAAGCAGCCTGCTGTATTGGTACTATGTACACCATCATTCACTTGCTTCACCGCCAACACATCCTGACGGCAGTGTGTACCATCTATAAAATGCACTGCAGGGTATCAACTTGGATCTTTCAAGAGCATCTTCCAAATCCAGAACTCTTAACACATAGAAGGATACACACAGCAGATAAATGGAAACATCACCCAGCAAATTTCCTCCATGTCGCATAGCATCCTGACTTGGAAATATTTAACTGCTCTGTGAGGAGGTTAGTTAGCTTATCTGGCTGGTTTACGATGTAATGTGATGCCCATAGCATGGGTTCAATTCCTGTACCAGCTGACATTACCATCAAGAACTTCCCAATCCCTCACCTGAGGCATAGTGACCCTCAGGTTAAACCACCACCAGTTTTTGTCTCTTTCTCTCTAATGGGAGAGAAGCCATATCAGCTGTTAGGTTCTGAGGAAGGGTCACCAGACGTGAAACATTAACTCTGTTTATTTCCTTCACAGATGCTGCCAGACCTGCTGAGCTTTTCTAGCAACTTTGTTTTTGTGTCATCTGTTAGGATTGTGGTAACTTTATTCCTGTCACTGGGTCATATATTAAATATTCCTAAAATGAATCCACACAGACTTAAATTTGATTGCTTCATACTGAGGTGACGACATTTCTCTGAAATGTCCTTAAGGACATTAGCACACATGATGGATGACAGAAATGATGCCAGTGTGGAAAGGGTTAATTAGAGTTGCAGGAGAATCCTATGGATCAGGTGTTAGCGAGCATATCCGTGCAAGGCCTTCTACAGAAGGGCAAACTTTAACTTTTATTTATTGAACATGATAATGGAATCTTTAAACCACTTAAAATTAATCAGTGTCTAATTACTGGTTTGCAATTGTATGTGAGAAACTGGTTGAGTAAGAAGGCTTTTAAGTGAATGATTGAAAATGGAAGTGGAATCTGGTTAGAAGGCGATAAGAAAGTTAAGGTTGAATAAACAAGTAGGGTGTGACTTTGCAATGAAATATTGTATTACAGGATGAGATAGGCTAGTGTGGAAAGTGACAGCTTCCCAAGAATGAATAGTAAGGAGACTTGTGGTGAGAGCATCCACACATGTTTAAACAACAGCTGAGTTCAGAAAGCATGTACAGTGTGATAGAATATTACTGATATAAACAACAAGGACGACAAATACAGCAAAAGGGAACTATTAGCTCAGAGATTGTGATCAACTTTTACCTGCTTTCTGAATTGCTCACAAGCCAGTCAGTTGTATTGGGATCAGCAATAAATGTTGGCAATCCCAGTGATAACCATGTCCCAGAAATGAACTTAAAAAAAACACACATAGCTTCAATTAACAACGTTTATTTAATGCCTGGAAAACAACATAACTTCCTGCAAATGAAAGAGAACAAAACTTCTTTGCTGCACAGAACCTCTGACCAACGCTATACACCAGATACATTGATGACATTTTCTTCCTTTGGATGCATGGCGAGGAATTACTGAAACAACCACAAAGCGAAATCAACAAGTTTCGTCCCACTATCAGACTTACCATGGACTACTCTTTACAATCAGTCTAATTCTTGGACACACGCATCTCCATCAGGGATGAGTACCTCAGTACCTCACTCTACCACAAGCCTACGGATAACCTTGTGATGCTGCACTTCTCTAGCTTCTACCCGAAACATATTAAAACAGCCATTCCCTATGGACAAGCCCTATGCATACACATAATCTGTTCGGATGAGGAGGAATGAGACAGACACCTGAAGGTGTTGAAGGACGCCCTGATACAAACAGGATACAATGCTCAAATTATCGATCGCCAGTTCCAATGTTCCACAGCGAAAAACCGTAATGACCTCTTCAGAAGACAGACACGGGATATGTCCAATAGGGTATTCTTTGTCGTACTTTCCGGGTGCGGAAAAACTACACCGTGTTCTTTGCAGCCTTCAACACATTATTGATTACGATGAGCCTCTTGCCAAGATCTTCCCTATGCCCCCACTTCTTGCCCCCAAACAACCGCCAAACCTTAAACAGACCAATGTTCGCAGCAAACTACCCAGCCTTCAGGACAACATCGACCACAACACCACACAACCCTGTCATGGTAACCACTGCAAGACATTTCAGATCTTCAGCATGGATACTATCATCACACGTAGGAGCACCATGCACCATGTGCACGGCAGATACTCATGTGACTTGGCCAATGTTGTCTATCTCATGCGCTGCAGACAAGGATGCCCCGAGGCATGGCATATTGGTGCAAGCATGCAGATGCTACGCCAACGGATGTATGGACACCTCACAACAATTCCCAGACAGGGATGTTCCCTCCCAGTGGGGGACCACTTTAGCGGTCAACTCAGTTGTCCTCGGAATTCAGGTAAACGTCTTCCAAGGCGATACACAACAATGCATAGTCACTGAGCAGAGGCTGATAGCCAAGTTCGGTACCCACGAGGACAGCCTCAACTGGGATCTTATGTTCATGTCACACTACAGGTGACCCCAACACATTATATACACACATACACATCCTCACCCCTCCGCAGCCTCTCACACACACCCTCCTGCTCCACCCTCTCCCACACAACCTCCCCGCCTCTGCACCATCTCGCACACACCCTTTCCCCCCTCACCCTCTCCCACACACCCTTCCCCCCCTACACACACCCTTCCCCCCTCACTCTCTCACACACACCCTCCCCGCCTTTGTCTCACACATACTGCCCTCCCTTGCTCACACCGTCCCCCCTCACTCTCTCACACACACCCTCCCCCCCTCACTCTCTCACACACACCTCCACCCCTCACCCTCTCACACATACCCTTCCCCCCTCACACACACCTTCCCCCCATACAAACTCTCCCCCTCCACTCTCTCACACACAGCCTTCCCCCCCGAAACCCAACCCTCCCCCTTTCCCCCTTACACACACCTTCCCCCCATACAAACCCTCCCCCTCACTTTCTCACACACACCCTCCCCCTCACTCTCTCACACACACCTCCATCTCTCACTCTCTCATACACACCCTCCCCCCATACACACCCTCCCCACCCCACTCTCTCACACACACCCTCCCCCACCCCACTCTCTCACACACACCCTGCCCCCCTCCACTCTCTCACACACACCCTCCCCGCTCACTCTCTCACACACACACCCCCACCCCACTCTCTCACACACACCCTCCCCCCACTGTCTCACACACACCCTCCCCTTCCCACTCTCTCAACCACATCCCCCATCACACCACTCTCCCCCCCCGACTCTCTCACACACACCCTCCTCCCACTCTCTCACACACACCCTCCTCCCCTCACTCACACACACACCCTCCCCCCTCACTCACACACACACACACACACACACACACACACGTGAATCTATGGGGTGAATTTATATTTGCAGATACATTTTATTTTGTTCAAAAAACACACAATTTATAGACAGTCAGTCAATATGTTTTTTATACATTCCTACTTTATAAATAAAATCAGTCTGACTCCAAACTAAAACATAAACAGATTCGAAACAAGGCCTCACACCTAGCATGCATTATCTGACCTAAAATGTCACTTCTTCTTTACATGGGTAAAACCTTTAGTTCTCTCAAGACTGTGATGTTAAAGGAATTCAGGGATTTACATATACATATAAATCAATTAAAACCTTTGAAATGATTAAAGATTTAAGAGCACCTTAGGTTTGTTTAGTACATCCTCATCAGTAGTGTGAAACTTTGATCTTTTCCTTATAAATTCTGAGTCTGATATTACCTCTCTCACTAACACATGAAGGACTGAAGCTCCGAAAGTTTGTGTTTTCAAATAAATCTGTTGGACTATAACCTGGTGTCATGTGATTCCTGACCTTGTCCACCCCAGCCCAACACTGGCACCTCGGCATCACTTAGACGGCATGCTACTGTCAAGTTTCTTTGTGTAGCAGGACCCGGTGCCTTTCTGTTTGCGCTGCGCTTTGTTTAGTGGATAAATTGTTGGAGTTGTCTGTGCAAACTAACATTTTCTGAAGAAGGGTCTAGGCCCGAAACATCAGCCTTCCTGCTCCTCTGATGCTGCTTGGCCTGCTGTGTTCATCCAGCTCCACACCGTGTTATCTGTGCGAACTAACTGTTGCCTTTTACGTTGTGCTAATGTCATTAGCCCCTGGCTGCTGTGTTTGCTCTGGGTCTGGTATATGGGTTTTGCGATTTCAGAATTTCACTTGGCCAATGTACCCAGCATCCATTTCTGTTCGGCCAATATGGCAATCTGTTTTAACAGTCAGGAGGCTGCTACATGTAGAATAAAAGGCAATGTCTTCTTATTTATCAATAGCTAATCCTGTATTCTTTTCTAGTATGTATGAAGTCTAGCAATTAAAGATGACATTATTTTATAAATGTTTCCATCTATGTAATCATGCCTGATTTAGCAAGTCTGATCCCAAAATTATATTTTTGAAAAATGGTGCGTTTTTATCTAACACGTGAGAAAATTACTCACTGCTTGGCATAAAGCTGCAGTCATACTGAAGAAATCTAAAAGGAAAGTTGCAATAAAACGATTAGAGATTTACATTTCTTTTAGCAAATGAGATTCTCAAGGGTTACAACTTAGCTGCACAGTTGGACAAAATACCAGAAATTTTATACTTGCCATGGCCATTACGTCGCAACTTCGACACAGTCATTCCGAACACTGGATTCCCCATAGTGGGAAAGGGTTTGCCAACAGTAATATACATCATTGATTAAAGCAAATGTTCACTAACATATGAAAATAAATTTTAAAGGCAACAGAATTTCTCTGATTTTACTTGAGCCCAACTACATACATTAAGTGATTGTGATATGGGGCTAGCAATTCAGAGGTCATTAATTACCTGCAAGTTATGATTTTAAATTTGATAAATTGGGCAGGACCTCTCTCTATGATATGGAGGCAGGATGCTTGCCTGCCAGTGTGCTGGTTTTCTGTCAGCAGCTTTTCTCAGGATATTGGGCAGGATCCAGCAACCTGCCCAAGGCGATTTAAGGACCCATGAAGATTGTCAACAAACTTTATCAAGGGCCAAGTTGGAATTTTTGGAGGGACGCAATGTTCCACAATGGATCAGGAAGAATCCAAATGGAAGGTGGTGATGGCAGAATGTGGAAGCAATCATAACTTTTCAAATCAATTAGGTAAGGTCATTAAAGGGCGCAGGACTGAGAAGGGCACTCAGTCATTGGCACAGGTTCCACTGGGTGGGTACCATTTGTGGACCAAATAATCTGTTCGTGTTTATGTAGTAAACCTCCAGGTATCATAGGAGGGGAATTGTCTACTCAGTATGTAATGTCATGGTCATGGCAAGCATAAAATTTCTGTCAGTGTTTTCCCAATAATTGTCTAAATTGTAATCTTTGGGAGTCCTGTTTGCTATACATCTTCTATACTTTAGAGTGTAGGTTGCCTATTGATATAATGCTTAGTCAATGTTGCTTTCAGGTTATTTGTTCCAGCAAAATCCTTGACATTTTAAATCTTGCCTGGTGATCCTTCCAGTCAGTCATCAAACATTCAAATAGCTTTTAAAAAAGGTATCAGTTTCCATGACACTCATAACATAGAAGATAAGAGCAGGAGGAGGCCTTTCAGCCCTTCGAGCCTGCTCCGCCATTCATAAAATCATGGCTGATCATCAACTCAATAGCCTAATCCTGCTTTCTCCCCATACCCTTTGATCCCAATTACCCCAAATGCTATATCTAGCTGCCTTTTGAATACATTCACTGTTTTGGCATCAAATACCTCCTGTGGTAATAAATTCCACAGGCTCACCACTCTCTGGGTGAAGAAATATCTCCTCATCTCCATCCAAAATGGTTTACCCCAAATCCTCAAACTGTGACCAGTAGTTCTGAGCATACCCACCATCGGAAACAGCCTCCCTGCATTTACCCTGTCTCGCCCTGTTAGAATTTTATAAGTGTCTATGACAACCCCCCATTCACCTGAACTCCAGTGAAAACAATCCTAACCTAGTCGATCTCTCCTTATGCGTCCAAACCACCATCCCTGGAATCAGCCTGGTAAACCTTCACTGCACTCCCTTGAGAGCAAGAGCATCTTTCCTCTGAAAAGGAGACCAAAACTGTGCACAATTTTCTAGGTGTGGCCTCACCAAGGCCCTATACAACTGCAACAACTCATCCCTGCTCCTGTACTCAAAACCTCTCGCAATGAAGGCCAACATACCATTTGCCTTCTTTACTACCTTCTGCACCTGCATGCTTACCTTCAGCGACTGGTGCACAAGGACACCCAGGTCCCACTGCACACTCCCCTCTCCCAATTTACAGCCATTCAAGTAGTAATCTGCCTTCTTGTTTTTGCTTCCAAAGTGAATAACTTCACATTTATACAAATTATACTCCATCTGCCATTGATTTGCCCACTCATCCAACCCGTCTAGATCGTGCTGAAGGATCTCTGCATCCTCGTCGCAGTTCACTCTCCCACCCAACTTGGTATCATCTGCAAACTTTGAAATTTATATTTTGTTTCCTCATCCAAAACTTTAATATATATTGTGAATAGCTGGGGTTCCAGTTCCGGTCCCTGTGACACCCCACTAGTTACTGCCTGCCAATTTGAAAAGGAGCCATTAATTCCTACTCTTTGTTTCCTCTCTGCCAACCAGTTTTCCATCCATCTCAATACACTTCCCCCAGTCCCATGCCCTTTAATCTTGCACCATAATTTCTTATGTGGGACTTTGTTAAACATTTTCCGACACTAGAAATAATTGAGGGAATTATAAGGATGACAGGATTGCAATAACAGAGACCACAGAGTAATTAGAAGAAATGAGAGTTTATCAGTGGATAAGTTAAAGTGTGATTCCACAAATGATGTGCCTGCTTAGCTTAGTTACAGGCATTCTAATCGCTGAGCCAAAAACATAAGGGCTAAAACCTTACTTCAGGCCCTGAGAAGACTGTCTAGTTTAAGACTCCATGGTAACACCATGAAATCCTAATTTGGATGCTGACATTTTCTCTTCGTAAAGATTACTAGCTAGTGTTCAAAAAGTTATTATTAGTCTTGTATCTTTTTGTGGATATCTGATCTGTAAATATTATGGGAAATGTTAAAAAAAAAATCACTTGTTGTATCACAGTGTGTCTGCACAGCATATTGACCATTAAGGGCCACTGCTGTTTGCAGGCAATGCAAGCAGGTGCAATGTGTACAGTTCATTCCAAAAAGCAAAGCCAACCTGCCGTGCATAGGAAGACAGGGATACCGCCTCAGCACAATCTCCTTTTGTAGATGTGCTGTCCAACTTTGCCTTCCCTTTAATGCAAGAACAATTGTTTATTCATTTTCACAGTTCCCTTGTGTATTCTGGTGCTGGTGTTCTGACTGAAAATGTTAACTCTAAATCTGGGAATTTACTCTGGCAGTAAGGAGTAAAATGAGAACTCTTCCAAAATGGGCACAAGGCTCACTTTGCATATGGCCTGAATCAGGTATATACTAAATTTCAAGCTGAATTCCATCCCTTTTTTGACTGGGATATTAGTGGTGGTGGATCACAGACAAATCACTGTTGTGTGATTTGGATGAGCACAGAGTATACGGTGTATGGCATTGATCAGTTGACAAACGGACTCCGATTGATGGAGGCATTGCCATGGAGAATGCGTCCATTAATGTTGATTGACAGTTAACAGCCAAGCTTTGTTAAATTTTAAACAAGGCAGGTTCACTTTGGTAGGTCAGGCCATTGCTCTGAGAAATCAACCAGTGAGTGGCAATCACTGCTTTTTGGAGTTGAAACAGGTATAGTATGTGCACATGTTCTTGCTGTATGTAAAGAACAGGGTCCTTTTTCAGTAAATATGTAGCATTAACATATGTAGCTTCCAGTGCACTAAATTGGCTTACTCATGAGCCTAATGAACATCCTGGCACTAGTGACTGGGAATCTCACTCTGCTTCTTCTGCTCTGATAATCCTGAATTAGTTGTCAACACAATTCAGCACATATTTGGTATTATCAAGAATTTGTTGTCCAGTTTCAGAATAACATCTATTCTTATACATTAAGTTATAGGTTTGGTAATCAGCACTCTCCTTACATAAGTATAAATATTAGTTTTCCCCTTGAATTTGTATTCTTGTAAAATGTCCTGATGAATGCAGAATAAAAAGATTGGACAAAATGCATCTTTTGTCAGCAATACTTCTGTAGATAACTGGCTCTGAGTGAGCATAAACAGCTAAAGAATGAACATTTAATAAGTAAATTGCAAGGTGACTGCTCCAAGATTGCATTACTTTGGAGGAAAATGTTTTAATTTCTTCATTGAAGCTGAGCAGAAAATGAAAATTAATTACCCTTTAACCTAGAATTTGCTACACTGATAATGAACACAGCACTAACTTGCATTTTTGAAATTGGATCAAAATAGTATATTCGGGTACGAGATGATTTCCTTTGTGAATTTACTTAAAAATATATATTTAGTTCTTATACATTTTGAAGTTTCTTGTAGGTTAATTAGACTTCAGCTTAGGTTACAGATGGCAATTCGTCTTAAACTCTTAACATTATTTAGCTCTTGAGGAAACAAAACAGACTTTGTAATTATTTTCATTAAATGTTATTATGGATTGATTTGAAAAATTATATGTCAGAGTTGATCGAATTACGGAAGATAATTACTGATAGGTTTACTTTAGTATTAGTCAGAATATCCAGGGATTGTGTTGTTTTTAATTAAAAGTTTGAACTAGAATTGGACAGAGTGTAAACTCTCAATTATTAAAATGCATGTTGCATCATATCTTGAAACAAAACTGCTGACTGTGTGTAATAACAGTGTAAACATTTCATGGGTGATATTCATAACTTGATGTAATGAGCACAGTTTTGTACATTCCCTTTTAAATATTGTAATCAGTGCAATGAAGCAGTTGTCAAATTGTTGCTGCGAATGATTATACATCTTATGTGATGACCAGAATGTGATTTACTTTGATAAACATTGATTTGTGCTTAGTTAGTTGAATAGTACATTCTAAATAACATCCAGAATTCAGACAGTGAGAAAAACATATATCCTTGGAAGTCCTGTAGCCTTTTCTCACGCAAAGTACGCAAAAATTGTTCTGAATTTCCATGTGCTAAACATTAATGCTAAGTCACTTGTGCTTGACTGCAACAGAAAGACTAGCATAAATTTGAATGTGCTTGAAAAAAAAAGTCCATAAATTGAGAAAGTTGAGGTGGAACAAACTTACTAATGCAACTTGACAACAGTAAAATCCTGTTTTATGTGAACAGTATCAGTAGTCTTACCCAATTCAGAGGAGTAAAAGCCAAGGCTCCTGCTCCTTATCATAGTCAAGTGATCTTGAAAGTAAACACAAAATTAGGTCAATATCAGATCAGTTGTGAAATATCTTCAGTTAAATAAACTGGCCAAAACTGTGAAGGTACCAGAACAGTGGGGCCACTATTTCCTGATTAGTGTTTCCAGCAAATGGCTGAAGTTGACCTTCATTTCACAAGTCACTCTGTAATAAAGGAAGGATAATAGAGAAAAAAATCAAAATACTGTTGGAAGAAAAAAATTTATGTGACTTTGGATAAGTGGCACAAATTGCAGGAATGTTAGATTGGATTTAATACAGCCTTTGGCAGTGGGGAACATTGTAGTTGGGCCCAATTAATCATAAGAGTGACCCCAAGATCAGCCTCTCAGTAACATCAAATGCTGCCCAAATTATGTGGGACAGCAGAAGAAGCAGAGTGAGATTCCCAGTCACTAGTGCCAGAATGTTCATTAGGCTCATGAGTGAACCAATTTAGTGGCTCCTCGAGGATTAAATGGGGACACATGGCTTTCTTGCATCGTGTTTGGTTTGTCAGCAGCTTCCTAGGGAATAAGCTATTCATGGTCAGGCAACCTGTAGCCAATTGGGAGACCTGGCATCAGGTAGAGGTTGGCTGTTGAGATTCACCCACTTTCACTGGATGTGAGCCCTATTCTGTGGCTCCCATCTCATCCTCACATACCTTTGGCCTTCAATGCTGCAATGAACCTGGAACAATGATGCTTGCAGTACCACCAGCAGACACTAGTCCTGCTGGAACCATCAGAATACGTTGGCCTCTGATTGGTCAGCAGTTCTTCGTGGTTGGCACTTCAGCCACAAGGAGGCTTGAATCTTAGGGAGGGTTAGAGAGATGGCCACTGCAGTCTCTGAAGGGCACTTGATTCTGTTGAATCCCTCTCCCAACAGAAAAGGTGGGGTTCCCATCAGTTCTCTGCCCAGTGGGCACAACACCTATCAGCCTGTCAAAACCCAGGCTATTTTCTCCATAAGCAAACAAAAGTAAGAAAAGCAAAATGTCACACTGCATAGGAAGTGAAGATAACCAAGTAAACATATTGAACTCGATTTTCCACTGACCAGTTAATCCCCATCATAGCGCACTCTAAAGGAATTGCCCAGGCACTTGGATTTTCTGCTGGACAATTCCTCTCCATCTAGAGACCTCCGAAAGCTTCCATACAAATTGGAGACATCGGAGGCTTCCAGCCTGTGTGCCTTCTAATTTTCTTTCCAGCTGCATGGGCCTCTGAAGTCTGTGCGTGGCATCAACTTCTGTAAGACCTCCTCAAATCAGAGGTCAATGCCAGGATTTGTATGTCGATGGTGATCACTATGTGCAAATCATGGAGCGGATGCACACTACAGCTTAGAGGGATCATTGGCTCTGACAAAATTCAGTGATATAATTACTAAGGGAAAAGATGGATAGTTGAATACATAGGCTAACCCTTTGGAAACTATTTAACAAACCCCATACTTACCACACATACTTGCAGACGTACTGCCTCCAGTCCTCTTATACCCAGCAGACCCTGACCCATAGCTCAGGTTGTGGGTGTTGAGGTTGGTTGGCTCGCCGAACTGGTTTGTTTTTCCGCAGACGTTTCATTACCATGCTTGGAAACATCAGTGCAGCCTCTGATGAAGCGTTGGTGTGCTTTCCCGCCTGGTTTTTAAACTCTGGGGTCCCTTGAGCTAGATTGTCTCACTTCTGGTTTTCCTTCATAGTGGAGTGTATATGGGGTGGAGTTCTTTGTGTTTATTAATGACTTTCTTCATGGAGTGCCAGGCTTCTAGGGATTCTCGTGCCTGTCTCTGCTTAGCTTGTCCCAGGGTTTTGGTGTTGTCCCAGTGGAATTGGTGGTTCTCCTTATCTATGTGGATAGAGATGAGTGAGTATTAGTCGTGTCTTTTTGTCGCCAGTTGATGTTCATGTACTCTTGTTGTTAGTTTCCTTCCTGTTTGTCCAATGTAGCGTTTCTCACAGTCTCTGCAGGGGATTTTGTAGATGACATTGGTCCTATCCATGGCGGGAGTGGGTCTTTAGTTCGGGTGAGCAGTTGTCGTAGGATTGATGTGGGCTTGTGTGCCACTCTGAAGCCCAGCGGTCGTAAGAGTCTTGTGGTTAGTTCCGATGTGTTTCTGATGTAGGGTAGTGTGATGAGTGTGTCTGGACGTGTAGTATCTTCCTGATGTTGTTCGTGTAGGCATTTTCTGACCCAGTTTTTTGGATATCCATTATCCTTGAAAGCCTGGAAGAGGCATTCTTCTTCCTCTTGGCGTAGTTCCGTGTTGCTGCAGTGTGTTGTTGCCAGTTTAAATAGTGTTCGCATGCATCTTCATTTGTGTGTGTTGGGATGGTTACTATTGAAGTTCAGTACCTGGCCTGTGTGTGTGGCTTAACGGTGTCCTTTCGTTTGCAGTTCCCCATTTGCCTCGCGCTGTACCATGATGCCCAGGAATGGGAGCTGTTTGTTCTTCTCCTCCTCTCTGGTGAATCTTATCCCGGTGAGGGTGTTGTTTATAAGTTTGTGTGTGTCCTCTAGTTTGGTCCATTTAATGATGACAAAGGTGTTGTCCACGTAGCGTATCCATAGTTTTGGTTGGATTAGTGGAAAGGCTGTCATTTCTAGTCTTTGCATCACTGCCTCTGCTATGAGTCTGGAGATAGGTGATCCCATGGGTGTCCCGTCGATTTGTTGGTATGTTTGGCCATTGAAAGTGAAGTGGGTGGTGAGGCATAGATCCAGTAGTTTGAGCATGCTGTCTGTGGAGATGGTTTCACTGGGGTCTTGCTCTTGACAAGAACTAAAGACCCACATAGAACTCGACCCCATATACACTCCACGACGAAGGAAAACTGGAAGTGAGGCAATCCAGCTCAATGGACTCCAGAGTTTAACAACCAGGTGGGAATACACACTGACACTTCATCAGAGGCTGCACTGATGATGTTACCCAGCACGGTAACGAAACGCCTGATAAAAAACAAACCAGCTCGGCGAGCCAACCAACCTCAAGACCTTGACCCAGCATCCCTGCACTGGGAACCTTCTACTCCTGCCTCTCGGACCCAACGTTCCCCCATCCTGGGATCCGCAATCCTCCTGGGGACCCAAGAACCTCTGCCCTGCGATCTGACCTCCCCATGGACTGCCAGAGCTGATCTCTACACTGTCCCCCATCCCCATCCTGTTTCAACACCCGTTCTCCGTTTTGCACAATTTTGCCTCACTGTCATTTGGGAAATGGCAGAAATCAGCAGGAGATCTTGTGAATTCAATCAATTGAGCCTTTCAGGCTGCTGTCAAATGATATAATTTGCGCTGATAGGAGATGATTAGTAGTTAGGGGCCAGATCCTCCAGCCTTCGCAGCTGATGAACACTGCATAGAGCTGGGTATGGAAGGGAAATAAAGACAAACACTTCTAGTGGGAAAGGATACACACTGACACAAAAATTTCCTGTGGAACATTTCAGATTATTTGGCTTTAGATTGCAAACTGTAAAATAGATAAACTGAAATTAATAGTCCCATCTACAAGAGTGAGAATCACACTCCACACATAACGTTCTAGTTCAGTTACTCCAATCTGGTAATTTAAACAGAGCAGCATTGAAAAGATAAGGTGAACAGGGTCATAAGAATACCAGGGCAAGATAACGTGAAGAAACAATAGCAGATAGTAGATAACAGGAAACAAAATAAGCCACACAATCTCAAGGTGCTGAAGCAACAGAGATTTGTGATCTTTATAAAGAATGACTACATAATTTTGGACACCACCGTAAAATGTGACATGTCAGTCAATATATTTATGAAAAGTAACAAATGGTGATATCAAGCCGTGGAATAAGTTGAAGAATTGAGAGAATTGATGTTACAGATCTAGAAATGGATTAGCACCCGACTGAAGCTCCTGAGAGGCATTTGTAAAAATTTAAATTTCACAGAGCTCTATATCTCAACATGGTATAATCCTTATTCTTTTTTCATACAGCAGAGGAAAAACAATAAATTGGACTGCACATGCAAAAAGGCTTTAACTCAGTACTGTCCCTAATAACTACAAATGGTGTGCTTTAACTAAATCCCTTAGACAAACATTGCTTTTCTCCAATGCAGCCATTTGCAGATGTGAAAAGCTGCATTTATTCTGACAGATCCCATACTATCCAGGCACTTAATGCTTTATCTTCTATCAGAAATCTTCAGTGACACTTCAATGCTTGTCAAACCCATCTTTCCCTTTATGAGACAGTTGCCAACCATATATGTCTCTGCACAAAAATAGATGACTTTAGATCAGATCACCATGGTAACTGCAAAACAGGCACAAGGCTGAGGAAAACAAAAGGTATTTTTCAAGTTCTCATGAACACGTTGCAGCATTTTCCATCATTGAGCTGAAAAAAATTGTGAAACGAAAATGTGTTGCTTAAAATCATTCACTGCATTACAATGCTTTCTCTTGTATGGAAGTACCTTGGACCCCTTAATTCAATACTTGTAAAATATTATACTTTGATATGTGATTACTTGAAGCTTGAACTGTCATATTTAAGTAGGATTGTCTACTGTTAACAGGTGGCCAATCTCACTATGCCTTCTCATTAATTTGACTTTTCAAAAATTGAGACATGGAAAATTCTTATGTGCTCATGCTGACCCAAAATGGAACAAAATAAAGTTTATTCCAATCTCTTCACAATAGTGATATTCTTGGATCTTACAGAAGAACAATTCAACTGTAGTAGGTGGAAGTCTTTTTTGTCATTTTGAAAGCATTAACAATGAAAGTGTCATTGCTAGCTGGATTTCATAATTGAAATTGTAACATCAACTACTGAAGTGGGCGAGGAAATCTCTCCAGTTTCTTGATCAACATCTGATTGAGCATTTAAAGACGCAGCCACTTGCAGGATGTTCAATGACATGACTGATTCCATTCTATACTATTTGACTTAATATTCTCAGTAAGCTTCAAACTCAAATTGTGGATGCTGTTAAATTCAGTTTTAGATATGTGGAAAACAGTGGACGAAGAGGGACAGCAGCTTCAGAAATCAATTGAAGCTGTGTCTATTAGAAAACTGCAAGTCAGACAGCTGCTCATTGGAACACACAGGGTGTGTTGAGGCTGAAGGTCTCAGATCTGCCTATTGTAAGGTACCACTTATTTTTCCTTCCCAGGCTATAGACTGTATGACTAAAATGTTGGGAGAGTTTTACAACTTAAAAAATTCAAATAATGCCCATTTTTAGCTATTCAAAGATATGTTGCTTTTGGAATGGTGATAGTGGTACAGTGTTGAGTCAAAACAGTACTTTTTTAAAGTTATTCATTCATGGGATGAGGGTGTCACTGGCTAGGCCAGCATTTATTGCCCATCCCAGAGGGTAGTAATGAGTCAACCATATTGTTGTGGACCTGGAGTCTCCTGTAGTCCACACCAGGTAAGGATGGCAGTTTTCTTCCCCAGTGAACATTAATGAACCAGATGGGTTTTTCCTGACAATTGACAATGGCTTCATGGTCATCATTAGTCTCTTAGTTCCAGGTTTTTATTGAATTCAAATTCCACCATTTACTGTGGTGGGATTCAAACCCGAGTCCCCAGAACATTACCTGGGTCTCCGGATTGACAGTTGAAAGTGCCTGTTATAGGAAGGATATTATTAAGCTAGAGAGTGTTCAAAAAAGACTTACAAGAATGTTACTGGGAATGGACCGTTTGAGTTATAAGGAGAGGCTAGACAGGCTGAGACTTTTTTCAGTGGAATGTAGGACATTGGGCAGTGACCTTATAGAGGTTTATAACATAATGAAGGGTATAGATGATGCGAATGGCAGGTGTCTTTTCCCCAGGGTTGGGGGCATACTTTTAAGATGAGAGGAGAAAGAATTAAAAAAGACTTGAGGGCAACTATTTTTTTCCACTGAGACTGGTTCGTCTGTGGAATGAACTACCATTACAACATTTAAAAGACATTTGAATAAGTACATGAATAAGAAATTTTTGGAAGAATATGGGCTAAGCGCAGTCAGGCGGAGTTTGAAATCCCAAAGGCTTCTGTTTAAAACTAACCTGTAAAACTAGAAAGCCTGGTCTGTGAGAGCTGGCCAGCCCCAGACTACTTCCATTTTCCCAACTTTAAAAAAAAAACCAAAGCCTTACAATTTGTTAACTTTCTTATAGACAGCTCGCTACCTCTGCCTTACAACCTCTCTTCAAAAAAAGGACAAAATAAACTCTTAAAGTGGCAGGATCATCACATGTTGTCTATGACTCTGACTCTATGAAAGTATTAGCAAAAGTGCCTAACTGTGTAGTTTTTTAGATAATTTTTTTAGGCGTCATGATATGCAGGAACACCTGGGAAGAACATATAAAGGAATTAGAAGACATGTTTAAACAATTACACTAATCTAACTTAGTGATAAATCTTACCAAGCGTGAATTTGCAAAAGCAAAAGTAACTTAAGAATATTGCACTGTTACCAAGAACAGTGAAAGTGAAAGTCCTAATGTAATTACCCCATTGCTAAAACTAAACAGGAAGTCATTAGGTTTTTGGTAATATGTGGATTTTATCAGAAGTCTGAGCCTTTTATATTTAATAATGAGGCGTGAACATTGCTGGCTGGACCAGCATTTATATACCCTTCCCTAGTTGCTCTGGAGTCTGTATTATATCTAATACCTAGTGGCATACCACTAGACTATTAATTCAGGAACTGAGCTAGTGTTCTGGGGACCCAATTTGAAACCCACTGCAGCGGATTGTGCAATTTGGATTTGATTAAAATAAAACCTGGAATTAAGAATCTACTGATGACCATGAAACCATTGTCAATTGTTGGAAAAACTCAACTGGTTCACTAATGTCCTTCAGGGAAGGAAATCTGCCATCCTTGATAACAAGCATGGGGCTGGATGAACACAGCAGGTCAAGCAGCATCATAGGAGCAGGAAAACTTTTCCAGAGGGAGGAGGGTTTGGCCTACATGTGACTCCAGACCCTCAGCAATGCGATTGGCTCTGAATTGCCCTCTGAAATGGCCTAGCAAGACACTCATTTGTACCAAACACTACAAAATCTCAAAGAAATGAAACCAGATGGATTACCTGCCATCAACCACACACCGGAAATGACAAGGGCATAAACAGTCCTGTTGACCCTGCAAAGTCCTCCTTACTAACTTCTGGGTGCTGGTGGGAGAGCTGTCCCACAAACTAGTTAAGCAACAGCCCACTAACGTAGTCATCATCCTGGAACCAAATCTTACACACAACTTCCCAGACATCACCATCACCATCCCTGGATATGTCCTGTCTCACTGCCAGGACAGACCCTGGAGAGATTGCGGCACAGAGAGATACAATCGGGAGGGAGTAACCCTCAGAGTCCTCAATGTTGACTCCAGACCTCATGGTTTCATACCCTGCTCAGTGATGCCCAGTTTAGGTTCTGCCAGGGCCACTCAGTTCTTGACCTCTTTACAGCCTTGGTTCAAACATGGACAAAAGACCTGAATTCCAGAGGTGAGGTGATAGTGACAGCTCTTGACATCAAGGCTACATTTGACGAACTGTGTCATCAAGGAGTTCTAGCAAAACTGGAATCATTGGGTATCGGGGCAAACTGTCTGCTGGTTGGAGTCATACACGGCACATAAGAAGATGGCGGTGATTGTTGAAGGTCCATCATCTCAGCTCCAGGACATCTCTGCAGGAGTTCCTCAGGTTAGTGTCCTAGGCCCAACCATCTTCAGCTGCTTTATCAATGACCTTCCCTCTATCATAAGGTCAGAAGTGGGGATGATAGATTATGTTTTGTTCAAACATGAAAACGTAGAAAAATAGATGCAGGTATAGGCCATTTAACTCTTAGAGCTGGGATCACCATTCAATATGACCATGGCTGATCATCCAATCTCTGTATCGCATTCCTGCCCTCTCCCCATACCCCTTGATCCCTTTAGCTGCAAGGGCCACATCCAGCTCTGTCTTGAATATATCTAATGAGCTGACCCCAACAGCTTCCTGTCGGAGAGAATTCCACAGGTTCACAACTCTCTGAGTGAAGAAAATCTTCCTCATCTCAGTCCTGAATGGCTTACCTCTTATTCCTAGACTGTGACACCTTGTTCTGGACTTGCCCAACACTGGGAACATTCTTCCTGCATCTAGCCTGTCCAGTCCCATTGGGATTATATGTTTCTATTAGATAACCCCTCATTCTTCTAAATTCCAATGAGTACAAGACCAGTAGACCCAGTCTTTCCTCATATGTCAGTCCTGTCACCCCAGAAATCAGTCTGGTGAACCTTCGCTGGACTCTCTCAATAGCAAGAATGTCCTTCCTCAGACTAGGAGCCAAAACTGCACACAATACTGAAGGTGTGGCCTCACCAAGGCCCTGTATAACTCTAGCAAGACACCCCTACTCCTATACTCAAATCCTCTCGCTATGATGGAAAGTGTGCCATTTAGCTTTCCTCACTGCCTGCTGCACCTGAATGCCAGTCTTCAGCGACTGTTCCAACACGACACCCCAGTCTCATTGCACTTCTCCTTTTCCTAAACTGCCACTGTTCAGATAATAATTTGCCTTCCTGTTTTTGCAACCGAAGTGAATAACCTCACATTTATCTACATTACATTGCATTTGCCAAGTACTTGCTCACTCAGCCAGTCTGTCTAAATCACCCTTCAACCTCTTAGCAGCCTCCTCACAGCAGACACTGCCGCCCAGCTTGGTTTCATCTGCAAATTTGGAGCTATTACTTTCAATTCCCTCGTTCAAATCGTTCAAGTAAATTGTGAACAGCTGAGGTCCCAGTGCTGAACCCTGCAGCATCCCACTTGGCACTGCCTGCCGCTATGAAAAGGACCCATTTATTCCAACTCTCTGCTTCCTGTCTGCCAACCAGTTCTCTACCCATATCAGTATATTACCTCTGATACCACGAGCTTTAATTTTCCTTACTAATCTCTCATGTGGAACCTTGTCAAAAGCCTTTTGAAAGTCCAGATACACAACATCTACTGTTTCACCATTGTTTACTCTATTGGTCACATCTGAAAACATTCCAGAAGATTTGTCCAGCATGATTTCCTTTTACTGAATCCATGCTGAATAGGATTGATTCTGTCACCACTTTCCAAATGCGGTGTTTTTAGATTGTGCTTTCTTGCCAGTTCTTGAAAATCTCTTCAGTCTTCTCCAACATGAGTTTTTTGCTGCTAGATCAGGGCCATATGCTTTCACTAAGTCTCTATAGTTCACAACTTTTTTGTTAATAACTTTGTCTAACCTCCTAATATTCCCTGCATCTTCCAATCTGCCATGAATAGCTGCATCAACAGTCACCATTGCACTGCATATCAAGACTTCCCCAATGACATCAGTCAATAAAAAAGGGTCAAGATTTGCAGCAGTACCTGACTTCTGTCTTGTGTGGGAAAGAGTTCAAGCATTTGAAGTGATAGCTGCCATGTCCTCTTGTGCAGGAAGGGACATTTTATTGTCAATACACCAAAGTATCTGCCAACAGGATTTAAGAATAATACGTTTGTTAATTTTCTGCTGGTCCCTAATCACATAAACAAAATCTTTAAGTTTGTGCAAGTTAACAAGGCAGTTCCTGCATTGCATTTATATTGCATTAACCACCTCCCTGCTATATTCTCCCCTTCAAAGAAATGGGTAGGAAGACTGCTGGGTGCCAAGTGGTGTCTTCCATACATGTGAATAATGATAGAACATAGAACAGTACAGCACAGTACAGGCCCTTCAGCCCACGACGTTATGCCGAACTTTTACCCTAAACCTATGGTCTATCTAACCTCCACCCCTACCCTACATTATCATCCATATGCCTGTCTAATAGCCGCTTAAATGCCCCTAATGAGGCCGACTCCACTACCCTCTCCAGCAATGCGTTCCACATCCCTACCACTCTCTGAGCAAAGAACTTACCTCTGACGTCTCCCTTATATCTACCTCCACTCACTTTAAAACTATGCCCCCTCGTAATATCTACTTCCACCCTAGGAAGAAGTCTGGCTGTCCACTCTATCTATACTTCTGATCATTTGATATCTTCTTCAACTCCACCACGTGCAAGTAATTCAGATATTAAGTGCACTGTCGTGCAATTCAAGCAAAGGCTGAGGTGTTTGGACAAATCTGGCGGTCCTTACATTGTGGTCTACAGGAGAAATTTAAGAGAGACTTGCATTTGGAGGAGTCAGAGCTACAATTCTTAATATATGATGAAGATTGTAATGAAGGGAAGAGCAGGGAAATAAAACAACAGCATGAAGCTAAAGATGCAAAGGATGAATTAGCTTACTGGTACTCCAATGAAATGTTTGTACTGTCCTGAAAACTCACACAAGTCTTCATCACTGACCTACGTGATTTCCAAATGAATAATTGTTAGGCCTTTCTTCAATCATTTGGAGATCTGATAGTGCAGATAGGGAGATGTATAGAATACAGGGTGAAGTTAATTGTGCAAAGAACACAAACATGGACAAGAATTTTTTTTCACTGGAAGTTGTTATTTTCTGTAATTCACTTCCTGAAAGGTTGTGGAACTAGACTCGGTAATAACTTTTCAAAAGGAATTGAATCAATATTAGGAAAAGGGAAAAAAAATTACCAGGCTATGAGGAAAGAGCAGGGTAGTCGGAGTAAGTGTATAGAAGGACTGATAGAAACATGATGGGCCATTGGTTTCCTTTGGTGCTGCATAGTTTGTGATTCTTTGAAAGAAATGACAGCTATAAGTAATCTTGTAATAACATCATTTATAGTAACCATACTCTGTTTTCCACTATTTATTCCATAACAGTCTTACATGCCTGACTTAAAACCTAATGTTACTGTACCCATTATGATTATAGAAAATATGGATGTAATTAGACAAATGGTACAGTTTTCTATTAAAGACATTCTTTACTATTTAGAATTTTCTAAAATCCTTGTGTTCAAAATAGAACCTCTCCTTTACAGTCAACATGTCAAAATATTTATAATTTTCTCCTAAACATAGTGGAGTTTTTTTGAGGGAAAATAAATTAAAATTGTACAGTTTTTAAAAGATTTTTTTTTGAAAAGCAGGTTACTTTATACATTTTCCATGCACACATGATAAGATCAATCTTATTTGCTTTAAATTACAATGCCATCAATCTGAACAGTAGTTAAAACAATGATTGGCTATGTGAAATATATTGAGCCTGCAAGATATAATGCTGATTATATCTATATAGTCACTTCACAAGAGAACTAAGATTAATGTCCATTAGTTAACACCCTTCCCTGTTCCAAACCTGCATCAATTCAGCTTCTATGAGTTCTGTTTACTGGACAAACACAGTATTCACAATCAGTTCGGGCTAAACATAGCAGCAGGATTTCAAACGGTCTAATCACTTCATTGAAGATACGTAAAAAACTAGCACCATAACAGAATCAATTGTTAATTTAAAATTCAAATGGTTGTCTCTTTGTTATGTGAGGTGACAATTAAAACATTCTGCATTGTGATTCATTGATGAAGTGATTTCTTAGATAAACATCAGACAAGATGAATCACATATTCTTTTCATTGTGGTACAACTGTCTCTCATGCTGAACACTTTCTCGAATTCATCTATCGTTACATAACAATGAGAAACAGACGAGGCTATAGAAAAACTGAAGAACCTTTCCAGGGAAATGTTATCTCTACCAATCAGCAGGAAAGGAATTTGGAAGCAATTAAAATGGCAAGAGTCCATTTTATGCTTAATTCCCACAGATCTGTGATTGGGTAACAAATGAGGCTTTTTATGAACTTTGAACCCTCAATAATAAACAGAAATTGCAATCCCATTATTTTCTAACCCTTATTAATACGAATAAATAGTTTTAAAGGCAGAACAGGCACCATTATGATAATAGCAGGGATCTAGGAAAGTACCTAGCCAGCTCTCATTTGACTTTGTTTTCCCTGCACTGGTTATCTTGCAATTCCATTTACAAAAGATCAAGGCTGTATTTGACCACATGTGGCACCAAGGAACTCTGGTCAAACCGAAGTCAATGGGGATCAGGGATAAATCTCTCCAATAGCTGGAGTCACAGTAAGTACACAGAGTGATGGTTGTGGTTATTTGAAGCAAATTATCTCAATCTGTGTACATCACTGCAGGACTACTTCAGGACAGCATCTGAAGCATACCAATTTAAAGCTGCTTCCTGAATGATATTTGCCTCCATTGTAAGGTCACAAGTGGGGATGTTTGCTGATGATTGAATAGCATCCTGTTCCGTTTGCAGTTTCTCAGATAACCAAGCTTCATGCTGGCAAACAGCAAGTACAGGACAACATTCAGATGTGGGCTAACAAGTGACAATTAACATTAACTATTCAAGTTAATGATTATAATTATGTCAACAACTTTACAACTTTTCTATGGCAGGCAATGACCATCTCCAACAACAAAACATAATTGCTTCCCCTTGACATCTAACAGTTTTACCATCACTAAATTCCTTGTTGTTAATATCTTGGGCACCACCATTGATTAAGAGCGCAACTAGATCAGCCACACAAATAACATGCCTCTGAATCATATCTCAGCTTTTGTACCTCAAAGTTTCACGCACACCTTCAATGCTCAAATCAAGAATGTGGTGTAATATTCTTCACATACGTGAATGGGCACTGTTATTAAAAAAATCTCAACACTATTGTAGTTGTAAAACAGCACATCCATTCACTTCAATGTCCACTCCCCCCACCATTCGTGTATTGACAGGGTGTCCTATCTGCAGGAAGCACAGAAGTTGCCCAGTCTTCTTTGGCGAGACTTTCTAAATCAACAATTTTCACCACCTTAAAGGAAAAGGGTAGTAGCTGCATAGGAAGACCACCATCTACAAATTCCATTCCAAGTTACACAGTATCCTAAATTGAAAATGTATCACTGTTCCTTCAACTGTCAGTGGTCAAAATCCTAGAACTCTCTATCGAACATCACTTTGGGATCACCTTCGTGACCCAAACTGCAACAGATAAAAACAATATTAGATTCATCTTCTTAAGGAGAATCAGATACACAATAAACATTGGATTTGCCAGCAATACCCATATCCCCCAACTTATAAGTTCTCCACAAACAAACAGCTCCTACATAAATTTGCCCCTCTTGTCTCTTTTTAAATAAAAGTACTGATATGTATTTTGAACAATTTTTAATTGAATCATTTTTATCTCCCAATTAACATTCACACGCAATTTTATAATGGAGAGCACAATGGCTTGAATTTTCCAGTCTGGGTTCAAATTTCTATTTTGATTAAAAAAACGTTACTCACTAACCTTTCCAGGAGTTTTCAAGTTGATTTCAGAGGTAGGACACTTGATAACAGAAGCACTCAAACAAACCATGCAGCAGCATGGGAGTGGACTACAGCAGAAACCAGACCCACGTCTTTCAGCAGGAGGTACCATATCTGACATTAAAGGCCTCAAAGTTATTTTGACAGCCACTGTGAGCAGGTAAATGTGTGAGGTAACTGAGGGGGTAGTTGAGGGGGTACAGGTGGTTTAGATCACAGGGCATTAAGTTGGTGAAAGGGTACAGATGGCAGGTGAGGAATGGTGGGGTGCCATATGTGAGAGAAGGTACAGATATCTGGTCAGAGGGGGGATACAGATAGCCGTCAAGTGAATCAACTGTTCAGGCAATGGGGTGGGGCGGGGGTGGGTGCAAGGGTTGGTATTTGGTTTGTTGGTTGAGAGTCTGGGTCAGGAAGAGATGAGTTGATGTCCAAAGTGGGAGTGATTGGGAGTTCAGTCATGGTCAGTTTTAAAATTAGCCAGTGTTGGTTTTAGCTCTTTTTCTGACTAACTATCAAGTAAGTCAGAACACTCCAAAGTCTCTGACTCTAACTCTAACTCATAAGTTCAAAATTCCTCAGGATTACTGTATCATTAGTTTGCTGCACTCAAATTTCAGAGAACCCCTGGCTGCCAACCATCTGGAAACCAAAAGATCAAAGATAATACAATGTCATTTCGATAGACCTGTTAAAGCAAAGCAAGAGGTGTTCTTCCATGTGCGAAGATACTTTAATAATGTCATAGCTTCATCTATGGAATCTAGTGTTTGGTTAAAGTACCAATTTAGAATCGATGTAACTATAAATATAAATGAACCTTTTGATCCGGTAATTATCAAATGTTGGTTTCTATTTAAAGACAAAATGTTTGAAAATTATCTTTCCTTGGTACTACAATATTGAAAAGTTAAGTCGGAATATTGATTCTTCACATGGGAATCAATAAAACAATCATTTGTGATTAACAAGTTGTGGAGCTGGATGA
Organism: Ginglymostoma cirratum; assembly: GCA_024137785.1. Lineage (NCBI taxonomy): Eukaryota > Metazoa > Chordata > Chondrichthyes > Orectolobiformes > Ginglymostomatidae > Ginglymostoma > Ginglymostoma cirratum. Next base: position 26,603,133 of record JAHRHZ010000069.1, on the reverse strand, counting down.
ACACAGCAGGCCAAGCAGCATCATAGGAGCAGGAAACTTGACGTTTCAAGCTTTCCTCCTCATTTGTGATTAAGTTATCTCAAAACATCATTTGATTGGCTACTTTGTGCAATGTTCACATTTGCAAGTCCACATGCAAATTCCCAATTGAAAATTGGTCCATTGTGAAAGGAAATGAACAAGAATAAAAGAATTTTCCCACAGGAATGATGGAGAACAAAAAGATGAATCAAATTTTGCTGCACCGTTACAACTCCTGGCACAGCATTGGAAAGCAGAGAAAACTGTTTGACTATGTGCTCTGTTGATCTGGAGATAGTGTGATACACAAATAAAGTGAAAAAAAACTCTGATAACAATTATGAATATAACAAAATGAATAAAGAATGTTCATTCTATTGTTCTGTTTCATGCATAAGACGTATTCTTTGTGTCACATACAAATTCTGCTCAACTAGAAATCAGTAATCTATCCATTTCTTTATTGAATTCTTTGATCAATTTCTCATTCATTGCACCAGATGGCAGTCTATTCCATAAATTACCAGTTCTGAACTGCAAACTAATTCTCTTTATACAAGCAATAAAGATAATAGACGAGATAAATTCCATAAAGATTTACAATATCAGACAGAATTTGGTAGTGTATAGATGATGCTTGTAAATTCTACAGCAAGTTTTGGTAATTGTAATACTTAATTATAGAACACACAGTTGGTGCAACGTTTTTATGCAAAGGTAACCTGCACTGTAGGGATTCTGTGATTCTATGATTCTATGTTTGAGACTTTGAGCTGGTTTTTTGCCACTGAGGTGGATTGTTCAAGTCAAGAAATTTCATATAGCAAGGCACTTTTCAGTGAAATGTAATCTGTTACACTCAATTTTCACTTGAGAGAGGTGGAGGGGAGCAGTTCAGGTTGAGCCCACTGACCTAGAAGCCTATCAAAGATAGCCATAGAGGCAGGCATGTGTCAACATGGCCTGGTTAGACTACCCCCTCAGTGCTCTGAGGGAACATTCCAGGTGTTTTAAAAGTCATATTGCACCCCCCCCAACTCTTATCCCTCACATCTACGAATTCCCCCCCAACACTCACCATGAATATGCCCACGCCCTTTCCATGAATTCTCCACACCCACTCATGCCATGATACTAATTCATATCCCATACCCCTTCATGCCAATTTATACACCCATGCCACCTTCATAGCCACTCTCTATTACCCACTATGGGGGTTGGGTGGGGATTTAGTTTATCTCAGTAGGCTGGATGGCTGGTTTGCGATACAGGTATGTAACAGCCTGGGTTCAATTCCCACACCGACAGATGTTCCTGTGAAGGAGTCTCCTTCACAACCCTTTCCCTTGCCTGAGGCATGTTGAGCCTCAGGTTAAACCACCACCAGTCTTCTCACATTAATGAGACAGCAGCCCTCTGGCCTGGTAAGACTATAGCAACTTTTACCCATAGTGGGCAGATTGTAGGAGCATGTGGAAATGAAAAAAAGCTTCTGACAAATTAATGGAGCTCTTACTCATATGCACTTAATACAGAAATTTTTAAAAAAACATACAATTCATTCAAATATTGTAAAACATGTCAAGTAGTCAATTGGTCATGTATAAAATAAATTAAAATCAGTAACCACATCATAAATGGCTAGCCATTTACAACTTCTTAAAATTTCTGTGCTGAGATAAGAGCTTTTTTAATGTTTTTGAAACTCAACCAAACATTCAAAATGAATCAAAATTAATTCATCCAGAATAATAGCCCTTGGAAAATGTCAGAAAAGGCACCTATTGAAACTGGATCAATAGTATATTTTTCCTCAGCTACAACAATTTGCCTGCAAATCAAAGCAGCTCGTGTTTTGTACATTCCAAATGACAGAATTTTGTTTTCATCCTAAAAGGCTGGTGATTTAAATAACATTGGATCACAACACCCTTTGTGAGCACGTATGCCACCTTCATAAATTTGTGACATCCATACTACATGTTAAATTCCTTGGAAAAGAAAAATTCAGGTCTCTCCAGCTTATATGAGGTCAAAACAAAAAAGATACAGGTCATTTAACTCAAATTATCCTCTCTTTAACACAATTTTCACATCTTTAGCTCTCTTCAAAAGTTTATTTCCAGGATTGTATAACTGTTGACCTTGCAGAACAAATTTTATTATGTTGAACTTGCCACTTTATTTATTTTGTAATTACCTCCCAGTTATAATCTACCTCTTTTGGATCTATTTGGATTTCCAGAAGGCCTTTGACAAGGTGCCACATAGGAGGCTGCTAAATATGATAAGACCCCATGGCAGCAGGACAAGGTGCTGGCATGGATAGAGGATTGGCTGACTGGATATTCTGTATGGGTCAGGTTTGGGACCACAATTATTCACGTTAATGATCTGAGGGAACTGGGGGCATTGTTGTTATGTTCACAGTTGACACAAAGATAGGTGGAAAAATAGGTAGTGTTTGAGGAAGAGGTGGGGCTGCAGAAGTTCTTGCACAGGTTAGGAGAGTGGGCAAAGAGGTGGCAGATGGAATACAATATGTGTAATTTTAAGGTTACGCACTTGGTAGAAAGAATAGAGGCATAGACTATTTTCTAAATGGGGAAAGGCTTTGGAAATGTGAAGCACAAAGGGACTTGGGAGTCCTAGTTCAGGATTCTATTAGGGTTAGCATGCAGGTTCAGTTGGCAGTTAGGAAGGCAAATGCAATGTCAACATTCATTTTGAGAGGGCTCGAACACAAGAGCAGGGATGTACTGCTGAGGTTGTATAAGACTCTGGTCAGACTGCATTGGGAATATTGTGAGCAAATTTGACCCCATATCTCGGAAGGATGTGGTGGTCTTGGAAGGGGTCCAGAGGCGGTGCATAAGAATGATCCCTGGAATGAAGGTCATTTCATGTGATGAGCAGCTGAGGACTCTGTGTCTGTATTTGATGGAGTTTAAAGGGATGAAGGGTGATCTCATTGAAATTTACAGAATACTTACACACTTGGATAGAATGGACATGGGGCAGATGTTTTCACTAACAGGAGAGACTGGGACACCAGGCCACTGCCTCAGAGTGAAAGGATGACCCTTTAGAACTGAGGTGAGGAGGAATTTCTTCAGCCAGAGAGTGGCGAATCTGTGGAACTCATTGCCTCAGAGGGCTGTGGAGGCCAAGTCTTTGAGTGTCTTTAAGATTGAGATAGATAGGTTCTTGACTAGTCAGGGGATCAAGGTTATGGAGATAAGACAGGAGAATGGGGTTGAGAAACATATCAGTCATGATCAAATGACCAATCAGATTTGATGGGCCAAATGGCCTAATTCTGCTCCTATATCTTATGGTCTTATGGCTCCTTTGTTTTGAAGACTTTAGTTGGAAGTTAACTTGAGGTGTGTATTTCCTGACAATGGAACTGGAAGAGGGGTCTAATTTCATTTTTATGTTCAGATTCAATGTCCATTTAATTCAGAAGAAAAGTTAAAAGTCTCACAGTGGGCATTTTCAGAAGATGTTGGATCAGATACCACATGTCAAGCAATTTAATGAGATAAGATCCCATGTTGGTGTAATAGAAAGAGAAAGTTGATATAAGGGGGCATTTTTAGGATTGCAATTTGTAACTAATGGAGCATCACAAGGATCAGTGCTGAGACCACACTATTTACAATATATGTTGTCACTTGGATGAACATAGAACATAGAACATAGAACAATACAGCGCAGAACAGGCCCTTCGGCCCTCGATGTTGCGCCGACCTGTGAACTAACCTAAGCCCACCCCCTACACTATCCCAACATCATCCATATGCTTATCCAAGGACTGTTTAAATGCCCCTAATGTGGCTGCGTTAACTACACTGGCAGGCAGGGCATTCCACGCCCTTACCACTCTCTGAGTAAAGAACCTGCCTCTGACATCTGTCTTAAATCTATCACCCCTCAATTTGCAGCTCTGCCCCCTCGTACTAGCCAACGTCATCATCCTAGGAAAAAGACTCTCACTGTCCACCCTACCTAATCCTCTGGTCATTTTGTATGTCTCTATTAAATCCCCTCTTAGCCTTCTTCTCTCCAAAGAGAACAGACCCAAGTCCCTCAGACTTTCCTCATAAGACCTTTGCTCCAGACCAGGCAACATCCTGGTAAATCTCCTCTGCACCTTTTCCAATGCTTCCACATCCTTCCTGTAATGGGACGACCAGAACTGTACGTAATATTCCAAGTGAGGCCGCACTAGCGTTTTGTACAGTTGCAGCATGACATCACGACTCCTGAACTCAATCCCTCTACCAATGAAACCTAACACATCGTATGCCTTCTTAACAGCACTATCAACCCGGGTGGCAACTTTCAGGGATCTATGTACCTGGACACCAAGATCCCTCTGCACGTCCACACTATCAAGAATCTTTCCATTGACCCGGTATTCTGCCTTCCTATTATTCTTCCCAAAGTGAATCACCTCACATTTATCTGCATTGAACTCCATTTGCTACCTTTCAGGCCAATTCTGCAGTTTATCCAAGTCTCCCTGCAACCTGCAACATTCTTCCACACTGTCCACCACTCCACCGACTTTAGTCAGTGAAGAAAGTGAATGTACTCCAAGTTTGTTAATGACACAAAGTGGGTGGGAAGGCAAATGGTGAGGGTTAGACAAAGAGCATACAGTGTGATAGAACCGGGTTAAATAAGTGGGCAAAGACTTGACAGCTGGAATATAATGTGAGGTTATACACTTTGGAAAGAAGAATAGAGGAGTTGAATATTGTTAAAATGGAGAAAGACTGCAGAAACCTACAGCACAGAAGGATTTGAGAGTCCGAATGCAAAAAGCTGGCATACAAGCTCAGCAGGTAATAGGGAAGACAAATGAAATGTTGGCCCTTATTCAAAGGGAATAGAGTATAAAAATAAAGGAGTCTTGTTAAAACTATACAAGCTATTAGTCTAAAAACTAGAGTACTGCGAACAATTGTGGTGTCTTATCTAAAGAAAGACGTACTGGTATTGGAGACAGTCCAGAGAAAGTTAACAAAGCTGATCCTAGGTTTGGAGGGGCACTTTTATGAGGAGAGGTTGAATAGATTTGGCTTATACTCATTGGAGCTTAGAAGAATGGGAGGTAACCTTTCGAAACATGCAAGATTCTTAGGGGGCTTAATAGATGCAAAAAGGTTATTTCCCCTTGTAGGAGAGTCTAGGACTAGGAGGACATAATCTCAGAATAAGGGGTCACCATTTTAAGACACAGATGAGGAGAAGTTTCTTCTCTCAGAAGGCTAATCTGTGGAATTCTTCACCACAGAGACTATTGAGGTTATGCATTTACATTCAAGGCTGAGATAGATTTTTAATTAATAAAGGAATGAAGCAGGGGAAAAGGCAGGAAAGTAGAGTCAAAGATTACATGAAACACATTAGGTGGAGGAAACTGTTGATAATCTAGACAGAGACAACAAAAGTTCAGGAATATGAATTCCAAAACATATCACAGTTGTGAGAGCTCCTTGGAAAGGTAGCCACAGACCTGTATGATTTTTTTATCTGTGATCCTAGACAAGTTGATCATCTAGAGAGTGGAATCCTTTGTGGTTTACATATGCCACTGGTTGTTCTGGACCTTTCCATGGCCATCAGCCTTGTTTAACGAGCAAGCCACACAGTTTACCTGTCTTTAGCTTCATCCTATCTGAACACTCTCTCTACATCACCTATACTCTGTCCCCAGTGCCGCGGTGGACCAGCATCCTGTCATTGTCCAATAGGTGAACATCACACACAGACAATTCCAAAATGAGCTTTCATTTGTAGTCACCAAAGGGAACACAAACAAAAACTATACAGGCTGCTGCTTTCCCCCACAATGTAAACAAAATACTGGCATCATGAAAACCAGCACCTGCTTTACATTCCGTGCAGTTACTGGAATGCTCATCCACTGGCACTGGGCATCAGGTCCTATTTGGCTTATGGTGCCAATGCAGCTGAACTCCGTCATGAGCCATGGTTGCAATGGGTAACACTTGATCCTAGTAACCAGCCTTGTAAGTCACCTCGACCCTCAAAGGCACCAGGTCTGTGAGAGTACTCCAGGATGTAGGAGTGGTGGCAGCTGCCAAGAAGTGATAAGGATCACGAATCACCTGCACATGAATTGAGAGTAACTCCTTCCGATTTACCAATTCAGCAGCGTTGTGGTACGGTCCTCTTGGTGTCATGTGTACAGTTCATGGCACCCCACACCTGGAAGGGAGCAGGCATTATGCCATAATGATGCCCACCTTGGTCCTTTATCCCCTTCTATGGTGATCACCGCCAAAGCCCCTCTCCCATAGTGCACCATGCCTCCTGATGCTGTTCTGCATTGCCCCCATAAACCCTCCTGAATGATCAACAGACGGATGTCGACAACTGTATTAATCTAAAACCAATGACTAAGTTCAATGAGCAGCCCCTAGACATGATTGACCAAACACCTGATTACTGTCCTTGCAGCTCCCTCATTGACAATGTGAATCTCCTGACAACTGGTGCTGGTTCTACAGGACTGACCATTACCACTCTCTGGACTTTAACCAGACATATCCCCTGAGAGTGAGAGGTCCAAACACTGATTGACCATTGCCAAGTCTGAGTGTGGACTGTGCCCATGATTGACAATTATGGAATCCCTTGACAAACAATGGTCCTCTTTTGACTGGACTGAGGATTGACCCCCACACAGTCCCTGACGCGATCATTTGGTTGAATAAATGTGCAATGTGTTTGCTGCATTGGCAGCTGTCTCATTCTGTAGGTGAATTTATGTCTTAGTGTGCCAAATACCATACCCTCACCTTGACAGATTGCTCCTGACAAGCAGCCTGTCTGTGTGCCTGTGCTAAAAAGTACATCAATGCTGCACTACTGATACCTCTTTGGCGCTTCTGCTAAAGCTAAAACTAACAGGTATGACAAGACAAATCAAGGCATGGATGGTGGAATATGCAGGTAGGCGCTGAGTGACTGGAGTGCTAAGAGAGCAAGTGAACAGCCCTGAGATGCAGCATGGTGCGATCTGTGAGCTCGGTGTCCGTCCATGGAAAAAATAACCTCGCAGTAATCTCTCCATCCAAGTTGCCAGTGCATGTTTGTGCTTTCTAGCCATCTAGTAGATCGGAGAGATGTCATGAGATCATGAAGTGTTGGCAAGTGTCAGATGTCAATGTCCATGGTTGAGGGCTCCATGCCCACGGATCATTCCCTGAGATGCTGTATGGTGTTGAGCAACATGGAGGGTCCTCCACTGCCAGTGGTGATCTAAATTCACCACGTACCTGCTCTGACTTGCATGTCGAGAATTCATGACTTTGGGCTTTTTTGGCATATTTAACAAGATAGGAGGCGGAATATTAATGAGGTGGGTTAAGGCATTAATATGCTGTTTAACAAGCAGTAATCCATCCAGTCACAGAAACAAAAGGGAAAGAGGGGTGATGGGAGTTGGGAGCCTATTCTTCAGGAGATTGAAGGGTTAGGATAAGGGGAAGCAGGGAATGATAATTGAGAAGGAGGAGAACAGTATTTGTAAAGGAAGTAAATGGTAAAGAATGGATGAGAGTCCATGGTCAGGATCAGGGTAAGAATATACATGACCACACCAGGCATGGCCACCTCATATGCCAGGGTCTGGGAGGGAGGGGAGGTGTGTAGATGCAGACTCATTGTGAGTAGGGGCCGATCGAGGTTTTGAAGTCCATGGGGTTCATGGGAAGGGCTACCTGTAGAGGGACTTGTCCAGCTACACAGTGAAGAGAGGAACATAATCATCCAGGAGAAATTAGGCACCATTGATAACCCCCTCTAAGTTGTTCTGCATATTGTGTCTTTAAAAAAAAAAATCAGACTGTCCATTTGGCAATTCGAGAGCAATCATACCTGCAGTAGGTTTAGTTGGTATGTGAAATATGAGAAGAGTTATACAAGTTATAATCACCCTTGTAGAAGGGCAAGTCTAGGCAAACAGCCAACACAAAAGAAAATGTGATTTCAGTCAACACTAAAATTAAAAATCAAATCAATACATGGATGCTCTCATTTTCCTATATGAACAGTGGAGCCTTCTTCAGTCTCAGTGTGATAATATATGCCCATGTGTATCTGTGCAATGAAGAAGAAACTATTTAAGACTTGAAACATTGTCTATATCCAGGAGCTGTTTAAAACATGTAATTACTTTTCAAAAAATTGTATCACACATGAAGAGGAGTCCCAAGGGTTTTATACTATCCTTTTGATCTGCTGCCTGTGCTCTCCATAGTTATCAACACATAGCAAACTGCAGCTCAGCAATGATGTGATTGAAGTGCTGGTGTGTCTTTGATCCTCAAAATGCATTCACAGCAACATCGTACTCTCTGATTAAAATGCTCAAAGTAAACAGCTTCACTTTACGAGTGCTAATTTCCAACTTGGGTATTTTTTAAAAAAGAAGAAAACATTAACTGTTGTTTAAAGTTTATGATTTCTGATGTATTGCTGTGAAATCATTAACCTACTGAGTTTTTCAGTTACACTGAAACTAATTTTAAGCATGAAATAAATTCTCAGAAAAAGACAGAAACAATTTAATTTTTGTATAGCTGGTTGCGTTTGAAATTTAGCCCAAATCAGCAAAACACAACAGCTGAACCACATTGATGTCAAGAGAACATGATTAAAATTCCAAGCTTGATAAGAATGTTATTCTCAATTTGTTAGAAAACTTCTGAAGTTTTCTCTCCATCTATTGCACATTGTTATCACGTCAATTGTTTCTTCCATTTTATCCAATTTAGAACAAAAGAAAAGCACAAGCAGAAAATAACAATTCAAAACCAATATGTTACTGTTGTTTTCAGATGTTGTATACAGCTGTGACAGGAGGCCAATTTTAGGAAAAGAGTTAGTCTAATTTATGCTGAAATTATTCCTTTTACCAAGTGATTAGAGAACCATTCAGCACCTTATATTAAGGACACCTTATACTTTTAAATTTAGTTACGTTTGGCAGTTTTGTTGAAATATTTGTATTTGCTAATCAGTAAGTAAGCTCAAGTCAAATATAATTAATTTAATCATTAAAAAGGCATCAGTTCTTTCTTACCATAAGGTTATTGATGTTTAAAATCAATAGCTGCTTTTGCCCTCTAATACATAGTTCGGTGCCAGACCACATTCTGCATTAGGACAAATTGCTCTTTCTGCAGTAATAGGAACATATTCAGTGCTTATTGTAGTTATAGCTCTCCAGGCAAAGATAAATTTGGTACTAAATTATAATAGAATCAGTTAATAATAATCAATTAGGGATTTTACTTATCTGGCAACTTGTTGGTAGATTGATGTCAAAGCTGATCACTGATCAGCTTCAATTGATGTCACCATTTATGGACCCCTGTGGTGTGATTGTAGAATTCCCTACCTCTGAGCCAGGAGGCCCATGTTCAGTTCCACCTGCTCCAGAGGGATGTAAGAACATTACTGAACAAGTTGATTAGGAAAATATGTATACGCTGTGTAATTAGCAGTGGTGGTGTAGTGGTGAGCATGGCTAACTTCCAAGCAGTTTTCTTGGACTTCATTCCCAGACATTGCAGTTTGTCTATTTGCAAATTTCTCTAATTTGGAAATGCTTGATACTGACTTTGTCTACACTAGTTAAATCTTATCTTGATCTTGGAAGCTAAGCAGACTCAGGTCTTGTTTGTACTCAGGTGGGAGACTGCCTGGGATGAGCAGATGTAGTTGGCTTTATCATTACCTCTGGGGCCAGAGGTCTGGGTTCAAGACCCACCTACCCAGACATGTGTCATAATGCGTCTGAAGATGCCGAATAAAAATATCCATAGTGGTAGTGTTCCTATCTCTGGGCCAGAAGGCATGGGTTCAATTTTCATTTCTCCAGGACGTGGATCTGAACAGTGGGAAATAGCAAGAACTGCATATGCTGGAATCGGAATCAATACAGTGTGGAGCTGGAGGAACACAGCA
>JAHRHZ010000069.1:26473971-26583875 GCA_024137785.1 Ginglymostoma cirratum | reverse complement strand
GGGTTTCCCCCCACACCCCGCTCCAGGACTCGGGTATCCCCCCTACACCCTGCTGCTGGACTCGTGTTTCCCCCTCGCCCTGCTCCGGGACTCAGGTTTCCCCCACTACACCCTGCTCCGGGACTCGGGTTTTCCCCCTCACCCTGCTCCGGGACTCGTGTTACGCCTCGATCCGCTCCGGGACTCGTGTTTCCCCCCCACACCCCGCTCCAGGACTTGTGTTTCCCCCCCACACCCTGCTCCAGGACTTGTGTTTCCCCCTCCCCCTGCTCCGGGACTCGTGCTTTCCCCCATGCCCCGCTCTGGGATTTCTTCCCCACGTGCTGCTCCAGGACTGCTAAAAAGAGAAGAAAAGGAAAAGAAAGACAAAGAACTGGTGGAGCGGGGTGCTCCAGGTGGAGCACATATATGTATTCTAATATATGTTGACTGTCTATTGTGTATATATATGTAAGGATGAGATGTATCAGAAGATTTCATTTTAACCCTGTTAACATGTTCTACTGTACAACCTAGCTAGTGTGAATGTCACAAGAGCTTCACAAGCACCATCATGTATTAAGTAATAATAGCAGCCTTGGTTCTCCCCATCCAATTTGCTATTGTCACACCCTTGAAAGGCAAGTCTTGCCTTTCATATTACCCACAAAAACACGAATGGATTTTTTCAGCTGTGAACCTTGCATTGGGAATTTGCTTCTTGGCATTTGATATATACCCTAGCTCCAAGAATTATTCAATTGTGACTTCTTTAAAGCTTCAAGAAATTTCAAACGCATTCAACACCCTTTCAACCTTCTAGAACAATATAATAACTCTTTTTCTGTCTCCATGGTTCACACTCCCCTATTTAGCAGTGTCCTCGTGTTTCCATTCTTCATCTAGCAGAAATGTGACTCCAAATATCTAATAGAAGAATTGTTCTTATGGTGCGCACATACTATTTAAAGTTAATTTAAATATGAACTATTAATATTAAATATTCAATGCATGCTGTATCTTAAAAGTAGTGGAGTTAGTTTGCAAAAAAAATTAGATATCTTTGAACTCTTGCTCATTTCAAAAAACTCAACTCTGTTAAATTCGACTCTGTTTCTTCTGTCCACAAAAATGTCTTGAGAAATATTATTAGAATGGCATTTCCGCCGCAAAGTATTCTAGTCAATTAATGAGGAAACAGTGTTTTCTTTGCACTGCATAACAGCAGATAGAAACCACAATGAAAAGGGAAAACATGACCAATCAAAGGCATCCAAATGGTCCTTTGTCAAAAGTGCTTTTTTCTCATAGTTACGGAAACACAAAGCAAATCAGTACCACTACATTAATCATTGAGACATGGCGGTCTTTCAAAGTCACCAAAACACTGAAGAATGCCCTATAAGAATGTACTTCTGAAAAGGATTCGACCATGAAACTTCCTGAAGCGAAAATAGATTTAAAAATAAGACAGAAGCAAATGAATCAAGAAGCACTGATTATGAGAGAAAACAGAACCAGTTTGAGGGTGATGGAAAACCACATCACACTGCAAATCTTTAAAAAAACAAGATCCATGAATTATTAAGCAGTTTGCTTACTACACCAGCAGGTATAATTTAACACAATATGAAACCCAATTTCCGTATTGTGACCAATATCTAAAGTCCTATTATTGAAACAGGATTTGGAGCATGAAAAGCATGTACAGCCTATTTATCCCTCAGCATATACTTGTGCAATTTTACAGCAAAGGATGGCAGTTGTAGACTTTGAACCAAATTCTAACTGGCTGCAAAAACAAATAAAATTGGCACTTTTGTTTGTTCATAGGATGTGGGCATCGCTGACAGTGCCAACATTTATTGCCTGTCTGATTTGGCCTGGAGAAGGGGTTGGGGAGGTGGGGTGGCATGTTGAGGTGCCACTCTGAACTGCTGCAGTCCATGGGGGTTACTCACAGTACACTCACAGTACTGTTAGGAAGGAGTTTCAGGATTTTGACCCAATGGCAGTGAAGGAACAGACATATAGTTCTAAATCAGGATGATGTGCAGTTTAGAGGGGAGCTTGCTTCCATGCTTGACCTTCTAGGTGGTAGAAGTCGAAGGTTTGGAATGTTCTGATGAAGAAATCTCAATGAGTTGCTGCAGTGCAACTCGTTGAAGGTGTACACTGCTATTACTGTACATTGGTGGTGGAGGAAGTGAATGTTGAAAGTGGTGGATGAAGTGACACAGACTGATCCAGTATTTGAGGAATTGAAAATAGTGCTGAATATTGTGTAATCATCAGTGAACATCCTCACCTCTGATCTTACAATGGAAGGTCGTTGATAAAACTGAAGATTGTTGGACTGAGGAGATTACCTTCAGGAATTCCTGAAGTGTTGTCCTCCAACTTTGGTGATTGACATTAAATAATCACAGCGCCTTCCTTTGTGTGATGTATGACTACAACCAATGGAGAGTTTTGCCCCAATTCCCATTTTTTCACATTCAATCAAATGTGGCTTTGATGGAAAGGGCAATGCTTCTTCCTTCAACTCTGGAGATCAGCTCATTGGTCAATTTTTGGACCAAGCTGCGATGAGGTCAGGAGCTGAGAGATGCGGCAGAACCCAATATAAGCATCATAAGTGTGCTATTGCTAAACAAGTGTCATTTGATAACACTGCCCCCAGCCATTACTTTACGGATGATTGAGAATTGACTAATGTGGTGGTATATGACTGTATTGGACTTATTCTGCTTTTTGTGGACAGAACACAGCTAGGCAAATTTGCACATTATCAAGTAGATGCCTGAGTTGTAGCTGTATTGGAATAGTTTGGTTAAGGATGCAGCTAATCCTGAAACACAAATATTCAGTACTACTGCCAGAATGTTGAGAGGGCCTGTAGACTTTGCAGTAACCAATTGCTTTCAGCCATTTGTTGACATCATGTGGAGTGAAACAAATTGAATGAAGACTGGTGTGTGAGATGCTGAGAACCATTGGAAGAAGCCACAATAGGTTATCCACTCAGTATTTCTGGCTGGATATGGATGCAATTGCTTCAGCCATGCCCTTTGCACCAATGTGCTGGGCCTCCCCATTACTGAGGATGGAAGTATTTGTGGAGTCTCCTCCTCTAGTGAGTTGTTTATTTGTCCACTGCTGTTCATGTCCGGGATGTAGGAAGAGTGAAGTTCTTCAATCTGATCTATTAGTTGATGGTTTGCTTAGCTCTATCATATGCTGTGTTAGCCATTTAGCATGCGAGCAGTCCTGTGCTGTAGTTTCACTTGGTGGACATTTCATTTTTAGGTATGCCTGGCGCTGCTTCTGACATGCTCACCCATGCTCTTGAATTGATCCCTTGATTTAATCGTAATGGTAGAGTTGAGATGGACCATAGGCACAAATAACAGAAGCTGATGAAGTTTGCTCATCGACTGCCATAGCCACAGCATAGCAGTTTTATCCCTTAAACTCAGTCAGCTTGGTCTGTGACTATGATTATGTTAGGGTGTTACTTGACTAGTTTGAGTGACAGCTCTCCAAATTTTGGTACAAGTCCCCAGATGTTTGTAAGGAGGACTATACAGTGGCAACAGTGCTGGATATGCCATTGTCATTTCTAGTGCCAAGAGTAATGCCCATTTGTGTCCAGTAGTTCAGCAATTGCTGATCCTAAGTCAAGACTATGCTTTGAGGTATGTACCTGGGCTGGTCACTGTGACCATCAGATCAAGGAATGGAAAACAAAAAAAACAGATAATGCTGGAGAAATTCAGCAAGTCCAGCAGCATCTGTGGAGAGACAAACGATGTCAACGTTTCAAGTCAGATATGACTCTTTTTCAGAAGTCCTGTTACTCCAGAACTAGCTGCTTTGAAGAAGAATCATATCAGAATGTTAGCTGTACCTTACAAAATCTGTGACTATTGCTTGTCCTTCACTGATAACAGTGATCAACGTTCAGCTTGAAGTTGCAAATTTGGAAATGAGGGAGAAACACCAAATTAGCATACTGACTAATCCCACTGGAAACAGCACGGACTGGTCACAAATTGCAATGCCTGTGTCTGAAAAGTGTTGTGCGTAAAGAGAATTGTAGATTCACTTTGTGTACAGCTACTGACCATGTGCAAAGGTCCTTTGGCATTGTGACATCAGATCACGCAAAATTGGAGCTTGTGTCTGTCGGGCTTCAACAAATGTATCCTCTCTTACAACATAACAGTATGTCATTATGTTCAACAGAGCTATTCACTCAAAAGAGCGTAGATCACACATTATTACAGAGCACACCAATTTCTAGCTCTTGTATGTGGCAAAACAGTTAATGGTCAATGTGAGTTGGTTTGAGAAAACTGTTTAGACGCTAAAACGGAATTTCAGGACAATTGTAACTCCAGAAACAAGATACATGCATGTTAATGTTAATAACCCCTGGTGAGTTGCTGCATTTAAAAGTTGTTTTCTCTATAATTTGTCATGAAATGTGAAGCACTCTCTTGAACTGCTGCTGTGCATCTGGTATCAGTTAATTCAGAGTATTTTTAAGAAGGGAGATCAAGGTTCCTGGTACAGTAACAGTAAAGGAACAGCGTTTTGGTTTCAAGTCAGGATGGCGAGTGGTTTGGATGGGAACTTGCAGGTGGTAGTATTTCCAGGTATCGACTGTCCTTGTCCTTTGAGGTGACGCAGGCAGGGGGTTTAGAAAGTGGTGCAGTCAAAAGAAGCTTGGCATGTTGGTACAGTGCACCTTGTATATGGGCTTCACTGTGCCAAGTGGAGGGAGTGAGTGTTTCAGGTGGTGATGGCAATCAAGCAGACTGCTTCTTTTCCTGAAGAGTGTTAAGCTTCTTGAGTGTTGCTGGAGTTGCACTCATTCAGGAAAGTGGAAAGGATTACAATCAACAGGTCAACTAATCTTACTATGAACCCTCCCAATGAAATCCACGTCCGATAAAAAAAAGAGGACATATTCCCACCAAATTATTTTTGATACTCTGGAAATATCCCAGCAAACCTGATAGTAGATATGGTTCAGAAAACTTTGAAAAGTCATTTTCGCCTCTCAAGGTTGATGCTGTTACGCTAAGTGTTTTGAGTCTTTATTATTTGGAGTTTATTATTGTATTATCAAAGTAAGTCACAGAAGAAGTTATCTGCAGCATCTTCTGTGCATACCCAGTGAGCAAATATGAGAACATTTGTCACTGGATGTGCTAGAAGCTCAAAAATGTTGCATTTATCAGCTACTATTCAGGTCATCTGGCAAACTGAAGAAAGCTTTGAGGTTATCCAGTGTTTACAAAAGTTACATTGACGTGACAGCAAAGCAATAAATGTAGACAGGAAATAAGAACATGGCAGACAAGATTATAATAAAAAAGACTCCTATTTCGTTGAACTTTACATGTTGCAAGCAAGTCAGCAGCCTACTAGGAGAAAACACTGTAAAACTGAAAGAAAATAAAATGGCTCCTACAGGCTGAAAGTGATCAGTGTAAACTAATTATCTTAGGAATTTATTTTCATTTGAAAGCAACTATACATGGGGCAGAAAATGTGAAAACAAGCCTTGCCAAGCGTTTTTCAATTGCATGTTGTAAACTGATAAAATGTAAGAACCCAGTAAAATCCAACATTTCAATCATTTTGCCAAATTTTTCAATGAATGTCAATCTTACACAAGTTGTCAGTCCACCCGACCGGTCCCGACCTGAAACATCAGCTTTCCTGCTCCTCTGATGCTGCCTGGCCTGCTGTGTTCATCCAGCTCTACACTGTTTTATCTCTGACTCCAGCATGTGCAGTTCTGGCTATCTCTTATCTGCCCACCCTTTCCATTTTACCGAATGAGAGAGTTCTGCATTTCTGATAGGAAATTTCGCTCACGGCTTCCACACAAATGTGGTGCTGTACTTCCATTCTGACAGATCTTTGATAGCGCAAAATTATTGAGGAATGACAAACCACACCATTATTTTCACTGCAGTGAGTTGCCTTACAATGTCCAGCAACAAAGACAGGCACTTTGACATGTTTCTGTCAAATGGTATGTACAAAAGATAAGTGACATTAGGGTGCTGGATATTTACGGGTGTAGGGGTGCTAGCTATAAAGGGTGCCAAGTGAATAGGTGATAGGATGCTGGAAATAGGGTACCAGGTAGGCAGGATGCCAGGTGAGTACGAAGCTGCAAAGTGACAAGAGGACCAGGTGAGTCTTTATGGTAGGTCGAGATGAGTCGGGCATATTGGGTCTGGCAGGGTGGGGGTGTTCTGGTAGCAGAGGAAGGTGAGGTTTGGGTATTGGAGGTGGGGTGGAGATAGATCAGGGGTGCAGTGGGTCCAGAGCTGGGTGGAGGGGGCAGTATGTCTCAGTTGGAGGGAGGGGGTGTGTGATCAGGCCTGAAGGGGAGGGGGAATGGATCCCAAAGAGATAGACACAGAGACAACTGTATAACAACTTGCTTTGGCATGGCAATGGCGCTGACCCAAGCTGCCATTTTACACAGGTTGGACAGGCTTGATGGGATGACTTCCTGTTTGTCTTCTCCAAGAACAGGACCTTTCTTCTGTCCCTGAGTCCACCCAATAATACTTGAGGTGAAGCATCACTGATAAACAGGGTAGGCTTCTGTTTCTTCAGAGGTATTTCTTTGCTTTTGGGGATGACCACCACAGACTGAGTGGAAGCTCCTATCTTGCAGAAAATGACATGATCTCAAGCTGGCCTTTAGATTATTGCTTGTTACTACAATGCTGACCACTACCAGCTTGTGGCTGGGGTAATTTGTTGCCTTCATCCTAGGGACCTACTAGGTTGACAGCAGTAGGGGAAAACCATGAGTGAGTCTTAACAAGAAGAGGCTCTTGCCTTAGGCAAGATGTAGTTTATTGCACGATAGCAATCAGATACGGTTACATGAGTAAGATAGGCACTGTTACAAAGAGTATAAACAGGAATATCCTTTCTGAGATCCTTAGACAACAAACAACTTATGACATCTCTATCAGGACTGAGATGACGAAGACTTTGTTCACTTAAAGAGTTGTGAACCTCTCAGATTTTCTACCACTGAAATCTTTTGGGGCCAGTTGATTAGATATATTCAAAGAGGGAGCTGGGCATAGGATTCATGGCTAAAGGGATCAAGGGGTATCTCGTAAATCTCCTAATGCTGAGATTGCACTGCCTGGACCAGACAGGCGGTGTTGTGCAGGATACCTCATCCACTATAATGGTGTGTTGTTTCTCTCACAATCTCTGTCACCAAAGAGGGATGCATTGGCAAAGGACAAGATCCAGGAGCAAATGGAAACATCTGAAGTGGAAGATGAGGGTGAAGATTCCTACACTGAATGGCATGACCTGTGTTGACATGAGGCAAGGTGCTGCCTTGTTGATATTGAAAGTACATGTAACAGTTGATTTTCAGATCAAAATTGTGAGTTTTAGCATTTGTGTTCACTGTAGTGAATTGTAGGCACCCTCCCCCACCACCCCCCCAACCGCCCACCCGCGACTCAGGCTATACAGCTTATCTTTTACTTTCTCCACCATGTCATAATCCTCCTTTCTCCAGTGATCCTTCACCCACTCCCAATTCACTTGAGACCTGTTATGTTTAAATCTATGCCCCCACTTTACTAGACTGGGGTCCATTGAGGTGTCTCAGTTATTGTTGGCTCTGCGCACTGCCATGAGCAAAACCAGAGTGACCCTCTTTTGCCTTGACGCCCTTTCATCTACTTTGAGACCAACCACTCCCCTCCCATATCACCGCAGATCCCACCCAACGATATTCAATTCCAGCCAATGACTGTAAGCAGTCCTTTGACAGCACAGATTCCCTTTTATTAGAGGTTGAAATAACACTCTCTAAAGGGGATCCAGCACGTATGGGAACATGGCAAACATCTCTATATTCCCTTAACCAATCAGATTTAAAATTAATTGTTCATCAGTGCAGAGTCTAAATCAGTGAGTATAAGTTAAAGTATTTAAAACATTGACTCAATTTCTGATTCAGAAAACGAATGAAATGACAGTAGCATAGATGAGATTAAAAGAGAAAGATAAAAGGGTCAGAAATGATGCTAGACTTGACAGGGATGAGTGCACACACCAATAGCAGCTGCCTGCAGCTGTTTAATGCACCAAGAAGCATTAATTGTAGGGGAGGTCAGATTTCATATCCTCATTCAGGGACTCTCAGCCAGTCTGAAAGGAGGTGGGGTTATTGCTGGCACATCATATGGGATAAAGCTTATTATGGGGAGGGCAGGGAGTGATGAGAGTTGCAATTGAAGGCACCTGGTGTGGAAACAGGGCCAGTGAGGGAGGTGAATTCACTCACCTTATCTCTGACCTCTCTCACAGAAGGCAGATGGGAAGGCTGTGCAGGGAATTTCATAGGCCCCACATATGCAGATATACTGATAATATAGTTACACCAAGTAAGGAATAATCTATCTTCATGCATTCATGTCCACATGCTCTCAAGACTGTGTCTCATTCAAAAGCATTCTCAATCCACCCACTTTATCCTATTTATGCACAGTGATGCGCATCTCTGTGACATCATCGCAAGGTTGCTCCAGGGTCCTGAATATCTTATACAACAGAATAAGTTGTAAAGTTTTCAGGTGAGTTTAGTGGACAACTGGTGAATCAGTACAGGAACTTCGCACGTTTAATGTATTCCAATGTTGCATGCGTTGATGGGTTACCATTAAAGCAAAGCTATGGGGTTTAGGAAGAGCAATTTGGACATAATATCCTAATGTTTGCACTTAACTGCATGGACACCTGACATACTGTTTAATAACAATGGGTGCCCAGAGCCCCTTCATTATTTTTACTTCAAAATCCTGGTCATCAGTTCTTGTTTTTCCACAAATGAACTTCTTTGCCACAAAGAGGGGGAAAGGGGAAGGATGGACAGGATTAGAATGAAAAAGAGGTGAAACACTTAGATCATAGCAACCATGGTTTCTATTTGATGATGATAACTCTGCAGGGAAACATGCATCCTGCAGAGAAAAATAGCCCGAAAAATAAGAAAAGGGTCTTTTGGCGGTTGAAGATATCTTGTGGGAGTGGTGGGATTTTGTACTCTCAAAGCATTTCTTTTGTCAAGTGTTTTAATCACTAATACACTTCATAATATCGGTGATCAATAAATTATTCATTGTTGGCCTGATCCTACCATGCAAGAAGAAATGAGTGCAGACAAGGTCTCTACACCATGTGAGTAAGGTAATTAAGGAACAAGTGATCAATATCACAGAAATAACATGCTGTTGTAATGCTATATGATTTAATCTGCTTTTTAGCATTTTTTCCAGATTTTTTCCATTACAAAATAATATGGTTGAACAGATTTAGTTTTCACCTTGTGCTTGCCAATCAGTTGTACTTGAAATCTAGCACAGAGGAGAATATTTAAAGAGTCTAGTGCTTCACACTGTATACACTGTAGAATGTCCGGTAAGAGAATTAAGGTATTATATACTATATTGATTTACTAATGCTAGGAAACACCTGTTTCCTTATGAACCCACATGTTGGATTTCCATTATGTTCATTGCAATAATTAACAGTATTATATTGAGCTTGTCAAATCCATTTATTACTGCTGATTAAAAACAACTTTTACATGACAATAAAGTGTGGATGACAACTCAATATGAAAATAATTGCCTTTTCCACGTACAATTTTCTATCCGTTTCAATTAGGCACACCCTTCGTAATGTGGGAAAGACTGTTGCTGCTGGTCTCTCTATATTTAATATAGATAGAAATAAAACATTCCTTACTTAGAAATCAATCTCAGCATAAGGCTTTTTATTTATAAATGTAGCTTTGAGGAAGCAGTTAGAGTCATGGAGTATAGAGTCATACAACACGGAAACAGATCCTTAGGTCCAACCAGCCCATGCCAAACATAATCCCAAACTAAACCAGTCCCATCTGCCTGCTCCTGGCTCATATCCGTCCAAACCTTTCCTATTCATATATCCATCCAAATGTTTTTTAAACCTTGTAACTGTGCCCGCATCCACCACTTCCTCAGGAAGTTCATTCCACACATGAACCACCCTCTGTATAAAAAATTTGCCTCTTTTGTCTTTTTTTAAATTTCTCTCCTCTCACCTTAAAAATGTGCCCCCTAATCTTGAAATTCCCCATCTTATTACCATCAACTCTATCTATATCTCTCATTCTATTATCAGCTTCTATCAGGCCCCCTCCCCCTGCAACCTCCTACGCTCCAGTGAAAAGCGTCCCAGCATATCTAACCTTTCCTTATAACTCAAACCTTCCATACCCAGCACATCCTGGTAAATCTCTTCTGAACACGCTCCTGCTTTATAATATCCTTCCTACAACAGGGAGACCAGAACTGAACACACAATATTCCAGAACAGACCTCACCAACATCTTTACAACCTCAGCAAGACTTCCCAACTCCTATATCTGAAGGACTGAGCAATGAAGGAAAGTATGCTAAACGCCTTTTTAACCATCCTGTCTATATGTCCCAATCAATCAGCATCCCTTCTCACACAGTATAAATTGTTGTGCCTTTTTTAGATCTGTTTCCTGCTCCTAGTTTTGATGAGTCCAGGAAGAAAACCAATCAACTTCTCATCTCTTTTTAGCAATGTTTAACCTAATTCTGTTGAATGTGTGAAAAGTGAATGGTAGTTTAATATTGAAGTATATAATTTTGAAGTCACTGCCATCCCTTCCTCTCTAATTTAGAACTGTGGTGTGCAAATTACATAAATTATGTTGAAGTTCCCTGATGGGTCGTTTAGTTACGTGGAACTGAGATATCAAGATCAGAAAGCTCTTGCACAGTCTGGCATGAGTAAATGTTGTTATGACCTCCCTGAGAAAGGTGAAGAAAAATTAGTCCATCCCAAACCTTATTGTTATTCACAGGAACAGAAAACAAGTAAATAGATCCCTGTTTGCTCAATGGTTGACTTGATATGTTTGACGGTTAACAATCCACTTAAGTGGCCCAGCAAGGCACTCAGTTACATCAAATCATCAAAAAGTCTCAAAAAATAATTGAAACTGGAAGGACCTTGGCATCATGTTGACCCTGCAAAGTCGTCCTCTGACAACTTGAAGCAGTCAAGCACAGAATTGTACTTTTCATAAAAAGTCCCAGACAACATCACTATCCCTGGATATGTCCTGATACCTTGGCAAGACAAACTCAGCAGAACTGGCAACACACACTCAGCAGGTAGCTCCCCTAGGAGCCCTCAAAATTAACTCTTGACATGGAGTTTCATGGCATCAGGTCAAATATGGGTAAAAAAATGCCTCCTGCTGATTACCACGTATTCCTTCACCATCAGCTGATAAATCAGTAGTCCTCCATGTTAAATGCCATTTGGTAAGCAAGGCCACAGGATGTACCCTGGGCAGGGTAACTTCAATCTGCATGACTGACCTGGACTCAATAGCGCCACTACTAACCAGGTTGGTAAAGCACTGAAGGACAGTGCTGTTAGACTGGAGGAATTGGTGAATGAACAGAAGGGAAAAACACACTTGACATCATCCTTACCAGCCACACATGCATGTGTCTGCAACATTATGGTAGGAATGACCAATGGATAGTGCTTGTGGAGACATAGCCCCATTTTCACATTGAAGATAAACTCAATCCTGTTGTGTGGTAGAATTGCCCTGCTACAACCAGACATTCAAAAGGCACAACCTCATCACCTCAGGTGACCTCCCACCCACCGCCTCCAACCTCATCGTTCCCCAACCCAGCACCGCCCGCTTCTTTTTCCTTCCCAAAATCCACAAACCTGAATGCCCTGGTCGACCCATTGTCTCCGCCTGCTCCTGCCCCACCGAACTCATCTCCACCTACCTAGACTCCATTTTCACCCCCCTGGTCCAGGAACTCCCTACCTATGTCCGTGACACCACCCACGCCCTCCACCTCCTCCAGAACTTCCAATTCCCCGGTCCCCAACACCTCTTTTTTACTAGAAGCCGTCCACTTCTTCCTGTCCCGCAGAACTGACCAATCCCCCTCCATTGACACCCTCATCCACTTAGCCGAACTCGTCCTCACCCTCAACAACTTCTCTTTCAATTCCTCACACTTCTTACAGACAAAGGGGGTGGCCATGGGTACCCTCATGGGCCCAAGCTATGCCTGCCTCTTTGTAGGTTACGTGGAACAATCCCTCTTCCGTACCTACACTGGCCCTAAACCCCACCTCTTCCTCCGTTACATTGATGACTGTATCGGCGCCGCCTCGTGCTCCAACAAGGAGCTCGAACAGTTCATCCACTTCATCAACACCTTCCACCCCAACCTGAAGTTCACCTGGACCATCTCCAACACTTCTCTCTCCTTCCTGGACCTCTCTGTCTCCATCTCGGGCAACCACCTCGAGACAGATGTCCATTTCAAGCCCACTGACTCCCACAGCTACCTGGAATACACCTCCACCCACCCACCTTCCTGCAAAAATGCCATCCCCTATTCCCAATTCCTTCGCCTCCGCTGCATCTGCTCCCAGGATGAGACATTCCAATCCCGCACATCTCAGATGTCCTCATTCTTCAAGGACCGCAACATCCCCCCCACAGTGGTCGAGAACGCCCTCGACCGTCTCTCCCGCATTTCCCGGAACACATCCCTCACACCCCATCCCCGCAATAATAACCAAACAAGAATCCCCCTCGTCCTCACGTACCACCCCACCAACCCCCGGATCATCCTCCGACACTTCCGCCATCTGCAATCTGACCCCACCACCAAAGACATTTTTCCCTCCCCACCCTTGTCTGCTTTCCGGAGGGACCACTTCCTCCGTGACTCCCTTGTCCGCTCCACACCCTCCCTCCAGCCCCACCACACCTGGCACTTTTGCCTGCAACCGCAGGAAGTGCTACACCTGCCCCCACACCTCCTCCCTCACCCCAGTCCCAGGCCCCAAGAAGACTTTCCACATCAAGCAGATGTTCACCTGCACATCTGCCAATGTGGTATACTGCATCCGCTGCGCCCGTTGTGGCCTCCTCTACATCAGGAAACCAAGCAGAGGCTTGGGGACCGCTTTGCAGAACACCTGCGCTCAGTTCGCAACAAACAACTGCACCTCCCAGTCGCGAACCATTTCAACTCCCCCTCTCATTCCTCAGACAACATGTCCATCCTGGGCCTCCTGCGATGCCACAACGATGCCACCCGAAGGCTGCAGGAACAGCAAATCATATTCAGCCTGGGAACCCTGCAGCCCAATGGTATCAATGTGGATTTCACAAGCTTCAAAATCTCTCCTCCCCCAACCGCATCCCAAAACCAGCCCAGCTTGTCCCCGCCTCCCTAACCTGTTCTTCCTCTCACCTATCCCCTCCTCCTACCTCAAGCCCCACCCCCATCTCCTATCTACTAACCTCATCCCACCCCCTTGACCTGTCCGTCCTCCCTGGACTGACCTATCTCCTCCCTACGCCCCCACCTACACTCACCTTTACTGGCTCCATCCCCGCCTCTTTGACTTGTCTGTCTCCTCTCCACCTATCTTCTCCTCTATCCATCTTCTACCGGCCTCCCCCTCTCTCCCTATTTATTTCAGAACCCCCTTCCCCCACCCCATTTCTGATGAAGGGTCTAGGCCCAAAACGTCAAGCTTTCCTGCTCCTATGATGCTGCTTGGCCTGCTGTGTTCATTCAGCTCCACACCTTGTTGCCTCTGTCTAAGTCTTTTTGATCTGTATGTCCTTTTACTTACTATGATCTACCTGTGCCACTCGTAAACAAAATTTTTTACTGTATTTTGGTAGATGTGACAATAAATCTATTAATCCATCAATTGAGTGTACCTACACCAGTGCAGTGGTTGAAAAAGGTGGCTCGCCACCACCTTCTCAAGGGCAATTAGGAATAAACACTGGTTGGGCTAGTGATACTGACATGACGTAAATGAATTTTGAAAATTGGTAAATTCAGTGTCACAGAATCACAAAAGTGTTACAGCACAGAGTGAGGCTAATTGACCCACACCCTTGCACATTGGATGATTATTTGAATAGAAACAATGCCCTCTTGAATTCCTCAGTTGAGCCTCCTTCCACCACACTTCCAGGCAACACATTCCAGATCCAACAATTCGTTTGGGAAAGCTTTTTTCACATTATACTTGGTTCCTTCGTAAATTACTTTAATGTGTCTTGTTCTTGATCCTTTTAATGCAGAAACAGTTTCTCCCTCTCTAAACTACCCAGACCTGTCCTGATTTTGAAAACCTCAGTCAGATCTCCTCTTAGGCTTTTTCTGTCAAAGGAGAATTTGCTGTGGTTCAGTCAAACAGACCAGGAAGTGCTGCAGCTTGACTGTTGGTTTGAGTGATCTTCGCTGATCTCAGCTGAGGACGTGTTACATACTGCGTTGGGTTGAGGTGAAGGGCAAAATTAGTTTGAACTCTTCCTGAAATAACTCCACAGAGGCCGGTATCCTGTCACCAACTCACCCTTTCTTTACACATGGGAAAATCCTTGACACTGGTGCGGCTTCCTCAGAGCCAGCTCTCAGAGTGAACAGAACCTCTGACGCAGAGATAAAAGGTACTGCAGATACTGGAGAATCCGAGATAACAAGCATGGCCGAAGCCTGAAATGTCAAGTTTTCCTGCTCCTATGATGCTGCTTGACCTGCTGTGTTCATCCAGCCCCATGCTTGTTATCTCAGAACCTCTGACACGTCTGTTTGTATCTGTCAGCCAGGGCTCCCTGATTAGACCAGGTTAACAGCCCCAATCAGGGAACTCATACTCTGTGAAGTCCATGTGATTGACCTCACTACAATCACTACACTTCTGGTTTGTTTTAAGTGATCTGTAATGAGCACGCTAAGTTCACTTTAACTATACCATTTATGATCTCCAGTACATTCAACAGATCACATTTTAATCCTTGACAGCAAATAAAATGCAAGTTTAGAGGTTATTAACATTTAGCTTTGTTGGCCATTGCAGTGCCATCAGTGTGTTACTGGACAAGAAATCCTATGAGTATGAATTCAAATCCCACTTTAGCAATGAAATCAAATGCTGTTAATCTGGTGATACACTCTATGTTGCCTGGCAGGCCATTGAATTGTAAATACAATCATTGCAGGGCAACTAGGGTTAGGCAATAAACGTGGCCTGGTGATCCTCCTGAGAACAAATGAAATAAAAGCTATTACACTGTGTTTTCAGGCAAAGTGGAGCCAGCAGTATGATATTCACTTCACTTCAAAGTATTTTATTGGTTGCAAAGCACTTTGGGATATCCTGTAGCTGTTAAAGACGCTATAGAAATGTAAGTTCTTTTTATTTATCTTTATTTACTGGCTACCACTGTTCTAAAGCAATACCAGACTGTTCCTTGGTGTTTTTCTAAAAGGATTATGGTGGGTTTGAAATAACTCCCCTCCCACCGCCAGTTCACCGATCACACGCACAAAAATAAAAATTGGCCCCTCCTTTTTAATCACAGCTAATCTTCTTCACAAACATCAGCTCCTCCACCACAGTTTAGGCAGTCTAGAGCAGAACAGGAAATGACTCTTAGTGTGTACACCACCAATTGGTTGACTTTTCATTCCAGCTGCACTGTAAACATATTTTCAGTTGAAAGTTTATTTATAGAACAACTTCATAGCTTTCAGATCCCATAACAGAGGGGCATGATCTTGAATATTTCAGGTACTTACGAACAGCGAGTTATGGAACAGTGTTTCCTTGACCTCCTGCCCCTCCGATGGGAAATGCTTTCTCATAATTTCAACACTAAGACACAAAGCCAAAACAAACGTTAGGTCACTCAGTGGAAGTTTAGTTCCTGTCACGCATGTTTGCACTGTAAGTTTGAAAGATTTAAAATAATCAAAGCCTTTCTAGAAACTGTTACACATTTTTAAAAATGAATCTTTCATGTGGTTACAAAGAACAGAAATAAACAGGTTTTAGAACCGTAATATGACATACAATAACTCATTTTTGAAAGATCATGTCAATGGTAGTCTCTGTACTGTATCACTGATATATTTTCAAATGGAACTTACTGTAAATTCAGTAAAAGAAAACTAATTTTAAATGAAAGAGATATTACACAATATTACTTATAATTTCTTCAGTTTCTGCTGGCTGTTTTGGTGTGTCTGTTCTGTACTCACCAGATTATGTGCATGTACCCACTTGCAGTGAGTGTATGTCTGTGCTGGTAGAGAGTGCAAGGACATCGTGTAATGGCTAACCCTCTGAGATTCCCCCACCCCGCACCCCTCCTCCCCAGCTGGCTTCTCCAGCTCTTGGCTCTTTGGCCCAACACTGACCTGTAGGTGAGAACAGATAGATTGGAGGCTTATGTATTTCCCATGTATCATTCCAATTATCCCTGCTGTGGACCTCCATGCGTTCAGCGTTGCACATGTGAGGACTGTGTGTAGTGTGTGCCGGATGCATTTTTATGCTCACTGTACTCATCCACTCAGTTGCAGGCCAGTTGATAAAACTGCCCTCCCTATTAGCAACAAAGTAACTTCTATATTGTCCTTCAATTTCTAAGGGGTCCTCCTCCATGGCAGGCAAGATGGACAGGAACGGCATCCGTCTACCTGTCTTGGCCCATTCCTTCAGGTTGAGGAATGGTTTCTTCCATAGCCACAAAATGACCATGCTATGTATCTCTATGGAGACAAGCACAACACGTATGCTGATGGGAGCCCAGTAGTTCCCACAGAGGTCTCTTGCATGTAGCCACTTTCAATGGAATTTAGTGAGCTGAGCAAAAACAGACAGATGCCTATCATTAAGATTCAGCCATTCCTCTGATGGAAGAAACTACTGCTTGGTTCCATTCCCACTAACTGGTTTGACCCACCGTCTCCACTAAATGCAATGTCTCACATTGAAAAGACCTTCAGAATACTCAGCTTGCCAGACTGGTTCCATGTTTTGGAGCTTGGGTGACCACGTAGCTGCTGACCCCCTCCATAATTTCCATCCAGCCTTACTTGGAAACATAGCTAGTTTCTACTTAGAGATAGTAAGAACTGCAGATGCTGGAGTCAGAGACAACACAGTGTGGAGCTGGAGGAACACACAGCAGGCCAGGCAGCATCCGAGGAGCGGGAAAGTCAACATTTCAGGTTGGGACCCTTCTTCAGAAACGGAGGAGTGGGAAGGGAGGTCAGAAATAAATAGAGAGGGAAGGGGTGGGACTGGGAAAAGTAGGTGGGATGGTGATAAGTGAGTGCAGGTAGGCAGTGGCAGGGATTGGTCAGTGAGGTGGGAGGGGCGGATAGGTGGGAGAGAAGATGGACAGGTTATGTCAGATTGTGTAAGGTCAAGGAGGCGAGGATGAGAGGGAAGGTTGGTTAAGGGATGGGGCCGTGGGTGGGGAGATTTCCTCCGCAGACTACAGGAGAACCTGTGGGGAGGCATTGCTGATCTGATGTGTCGCTCTGGGTCTTCATTCTGTCATTTTACCTGCCACTACTTCCTTTCAAATTTCAGCTTTCCAGACAGCAATAAATAGGAGGCTGTAAATGCCTTCCTCCTCTTCACCTCCACCCTCTCAATGGACAGTCTCCTGGGGCTCCTAACTCTAGCTGACTGGCCACTAGAAGATTGAAATGATGTCAAGTGCTTCTCACTTAAAGGAAGGCTATACCCACTTCTGCTCCTGACAGTGGGACCTGCAGTCTGGTTTTAAAATTTAGTCCAGTTTTCACTTGATCAGATGTTGAACAAATTTAAAGTTGTAAGCATAACTTCAAAATACTTAATGCCAAGTGCAGTCAGTATTCATTCAGAGAAGCTTATCACATTAATTACAAGAGCTTTTTGTCTAACACAATCATTAGAATAGAAAAGTAGAATTGGAAACATTTTTAAGTTCTTAGTTGGGGAAACGACTCAATTTATTTTCGGAAGTGCAGGAAGAGTAATGTAGTTTATGTAAACATCAGACATCTAATTATCCATGGATAATGGTGGTGCTTTATAGTATTCAAGCTCTCTATCTTGGTCTCCATGAATGTGTATCAGTTTTAATTATATCAAATCTCAAAGTAGCTGCTAAACTTCATACTGGCACATGGCAAATTCAGCACTAAAATTTCACAGCCTCATTGTGAAGCTATTTACAAGTAGGCTCATGTGATTGTTAGAAAAATATGTTTTAAACTGTGTCTGAGAATGTGTTCTTGTGGGTTTCTTGTCTCCAACGATTCAAATTTTCTTATTTTAATTAATATTTAACTGCTCAATTTAGTTTTATTGTTAAGACAGAAGAGCCTGTTGAGTAATGATCAGCACTTGACATAAGATCTGATATTTATGCCCTCTACCATTGCAAGTTTGGACCTAGAGAGGGCATTTAATTGGGTGGGGTGATACTGCCAACTTCCTACCTTCACCCTGAATAAGTTCATGCAACGGTACCACGTAAACCAGACTAAAGATAAGGAGTTAAGTATGTTTAAGGATATTAGTGAACTGGATGGTTTTTTACAACAATTGACAAAGTTGTCATAGTCACCATTGCTGAGACTAGCTTAATATTCCAGATTCATTAATAGAATTCAAATTCTACAAGTTACCGTGGTGGAATTTATATCGTGGCCTCACAGCATTAGTCTCAGCCCTCTGGGTTACTTGTACTTATCACAATGCCATAACCATCTCCTGCCACAATTTCGGGCAAGAACTCAGATTTCAAACCAATATCCTCAATTTATCCAGAGCAATGACAGAGGTATATGAAAGAAGAGTAACTAAAGTA
Source organism: Ginglymostoma cirratum (assembly GCA_024137785.1). NCBI lineage: Eukaryota > Metazoa > Chordata > Chondrichthyes > Orectolobiformes > Ginglymostomatidae > Ginglymostoma > Ginglymostoma cirratum. The sequence continues at coordinate 26,565,070 of JAHRHZ010000069.1, read as the reverse complement.
AGTGTGGGACCTTTGGAGGATGCAACTGGGGAATTAGTAACAAAGAACAGGAAAATGACAAATAATTTAAACCAATATATTGCAATAGTTTTCATCGTGGAGGACACTATAAACATCCCAAAGGTAACAAATAAGCAAGGTGCCAATTGGTTCTTGTAGATGTCTCTATCACAAGGGACAAAGTATTGAACAAACTAATTGAACAGAAGACAAACAAGTCACCAGGATCTGATGGTCTGCATCTCAGGGTTTTAAAGAAAATGCTGCAGAGATAATGGAGGCATTAGTTGGAGTCTGGAAGGGCTGTAGTGGATTGGAAAACGAGATTGTGACATACCTGTTCAAGAAGGGAGGGAGACAGATAGCAGGAATCTATAGGTTAGTTAGTCTAACAAGTATTATTGGGTAAATGTTATGAGCCATTATTAAGGAAAGACTGGCGGGACATTTAGAAAAGCTGAACACAATCAAACAGAGTTCTGAAAACAAAGTCATATTTTGACCAATTTGCCAGAGTTCTTCAAGGTTATGAAAAGCAGTTAATAACGGGAAACCAGTGGATGGAATGTTTTTATGTTTCTGGAAGGTATTTATTAAGATGCAACATGGAAAGTTATTGCAAAAGACAGGATGTCTCAGCAGTGAGAGTAATGTATTAGCATGAATTGAGGATTGGTTAGAGTCACACAGTCATTGAGCTTTACAGCAGGTAAACAAGCCCTTTGGCCTAACTTATCCCTGTTGCCCAGTTTTCACAACCAATCTAGTCCCATTTGCTTACATTTGGTGTGCATCCCTCCATACCTATTCCATCCATGCACTGTCCAAATGTTTCTTAAATGACAAAATTGTACTTGCATCCACCACTACCTCTGGCAGCACATTCTATGAAACTTACCATCCTCTGTGTGAAAAAATTGCCCTCTGGACCCATTTGTATTTCTATCCTCTCACCTTAAACCAGTGCCCTCTACTTTTAGACTCCCCTACCATGGGGAAAAGCAGTTGACTATCAATCTTATCTATGCCTCTCGTGGTTTTAAGACCTCTATAAAGTCACCCCTCAGTCTCCTATGCTCCAGGGAAAAATGTCCCAGCCGATCCTTTTGTTAACACACAAAAAGATGAAGAGTTGAGATTAATGGACCGTGAGAAGGTTAAATCCAGTACTAATGTCCTGTGCTTAAAAAAAGGAGATGATGATGGGATGAGGGAGGAGTTCGGTAAAGTAAAATAAGGGCAAAAACTTTATGTTGGGTCAATTGAGGAACAGTGGAGGACTTTCAAAATGATTTTTCACAGTGCTCAGCGGAAGTATATTCCAGTGATAAGGAAGAACTGTAGGAAAAGAAATAGTCAGCCATGGATGTCTAAGGAAATAAAGGAAAGTATCAGATTTTAAAAAAAATACAGAAAAGCAAAGATTAGTGGGAAACTAGTAGACTGGGAAATCTTTAAAGGCCAACAGAAAGCCACAAAAAGTTATAAAGAAAAGTAAGATAGATTAAGAGAGTAAACTAGCTCAAAATATAAGAACAGGCAGCAAAATTTTCTATAAATATGTAAATCATAAAAGTGTGGCGAAGGTAAACATTGGTCCTTTAGAGGATGAGAAGGCCAATTTAATAACTGGGAATGAGGAAATAGCCGATGCATTAAACTGTTATTTTGTGTCGGTCTTCACAGTGGAAGACACAAATAACATGCCGAAAACTGGTGGCAAGAAGGTTGTAGCAGGCGAGGACCTAGAAACTTTCATTATCACTAAGGAGGCAGTGCTGGGCAAGCTAATGGGGCTAAAGGTAGACAAGTCTCCTGGCCCTGATGAAATGCATCCCAGGGTGATGGGGGGGAATAGCAAATGCTAATTATGTACCAAAATTCATTGGACTCTGGGGTGGTTCCCGCAGATTGGAAAACAGCCAATGTGATGCAACTGTTTAAAAAAGGAAGTAGACAAATAGCAGGTAACTATAGGCCAGTTAGCTTAACTTTGGTAGTGGGGAACATGCTTGAATCTATCATTGTGGAAGAAACGGCAAGACATCTGGATATAAGTTCTCCCATTGGGAACACCCAGCATGGGTTCATGAAGGCTAGGTCATGTTTAACTAATTTGGTAGAATTCTTTGAGAACATTACTTGCACGGTGGACAATGGGGAACCTGTGGATGTAGTGTATCTGGATTTCCAGAAGGATTTGACAAGGTGCCACACCAAAGGCTGCTACATAAGATAAAGTTGCACGGTATTGCAGGTAATGTATTGGCATGGATAGAGGATTGGTTGACTAGTAGAAAGCAAAGAGTAGGGGTAAATGGGTGTTTTTCTGGTTGGCGGTCAGTGGCTAATGGTGTGCCTCAGGGATCAGTGTTGGGACTGCAATTGTTTACAATTTACATAGATGATGTGGAGTTGGGGACTAAGTGTGGTGTGTCAACATTTGCAGATGACACTAAGATGAGTGGTAAAGCAAAGTGTGCAGAAGACACTGAAAGTCTGCAGAGGGACATAGATAGTCTAAGTGAGTGGGCAAAGGTCTGGCAGATGGAGTACAATGTTGGTAAGTGTGAGGTCATCCATTTTGGTAGGAATAACAGCAAAATGTTTTAAATGGTAAAAAATTGCAGCACGCTGCTGTGCAGAGGGACTTGGGTGTCCTTGTGCATGAATCGCTAAAAGTAGGATTGCAGGTGCAGCAGGTAATTAAAAAGGTAAATGGAATTTTGTCTGCCATTGCTAGAGGGATGGAGTTTAAAAACAGGGAGGCTATGCTGCAGTGGTATAGGGTCCTGGTGAGGCCACACCTGGAGTACTGTGTGCAGTTTTGGTCTCCTTACTTGTGAAGGGATATACTAGCACTGGAGGGGGTGCAGAGGAGATTCACTCGGTTGATTCCAGAGTTGAGAGGTTTGGATTATGAGGAAAGACTGAGTAGACTGGGATTATACTCATTGGAATTCAGAAGAATGAGGGGAGATCTTATAGAAACAAATAAGATTATGAAGGGACTAGATAAGGTGAAAGCAGGGAGGTTGTTTCCACTAGCAGGTGAAACTAGGACTAGGGGGCATAGCCTCAGATTAAAGGGAAGCAGATGTAGTGCTGAGGTCAGGAGGAACTTCTTCACCCAAAGGGTTGTGAATCTGTGGAATTCCCTGCCCAGTGAAGTGGTTGGAGCTACCTCGCTAAATGTGTTTAAGGCAAGGCTAGATAAATTTTTGAACAGTAAAGGAATTAAGGGTTATGGTGTGCGGGCGGGTGAGTGGAGCTGAGTCTCAAAAAGATCAGCCATGATCTTATTAAATGGCGGGACAGGCTCAAGGGGCCGGATGGCCTACTCCTGCTCCGAGTTCTTATGTTCTTATGTTCTTATTCATAGGTCTTTTTCAGATTGGAAAGATGTAACTAACAGAGTGCCATAAGGATTAGTCCTAGAATCTCAATCATTTACAACCTTTATGAATGACTTGGAGAAAGGAGCAGAATGTAACATATCCAAATATGCTGACAATACAAAAATAGTTGGGAGTATATGTTATTGTGAGGACATAAGGAATTTGCAAGGGGATACAGATAGGTTGAGTAAGCAGGCAAAAGTTACCAATTGGAATTTAATGTAGAAAAATGTGAAATTATTCACTTTGAAGGGAAGAATCAACAGGCGGACTGTTATTTAAATGGTGAGAAACTCCAAAAAACTGCAGTGCAGAGGGATCTAGATGATCCTGTGCATGAAACACAGAAAAGTTAGCACACTGGTGCAACAATTAATTAAAAAGGTAAATGGAATTTTGGCCTTTCTTGCTGGAGGTTGGAGTTTAGAAACAGAGAAGCCTTGTTATAACTGCAGGGTGACAGTGAGATTTCATCTTGAGAATTGAGTTTTTAAAATATATTTATATGATTAGTTTTATATTTATAAAAGGATATACTTGCACTGGAGACAGTTCAAGGTGGAATCCTGGGGTGAAAGGATAAACTTATCAAGAACATTTAAACAATAAAGGCCTAAGTTGGGCCATTATTCATTAGAGTTTAGAAGAATGAGGAGTGATCTTATTGAAAAAAAACAAGATTCTGAAGATCTTGACATGGTAGGTTTTGAGAAGATGTTTACACTAGTAGGGGAAGCTCATAGTAGGGGGCTTAGCTACAGAATAAGAAAACATTAATTTAAAACTGAAATGTGAAGTGAATTCTTCTCCCCAAGTGTGGTGAGTGACTGGAATTGTCTACCCAAGAAGGTTATGGAGAGTACGTCACTGAAAATATTTAAAGAAGAGATTGTTGTGAAGATGGTATCATTCTTGTGGATTGGAAGGCAGTATTTTAGAATTTGTTTGTAAAATAATAGGGGGAAAGAGTGTGTGGTCCCTTTAAAAGATGTTTTTTTTCAGTCTTGGAAATTAAAAATAAATGTCTGCAGGCAGCAGCAGATGTACAGAGATACCTTGAAATGGTATCAAAAGGCTATACTGCGAGCAGGCAAGGCAGAATTTTTGAATTTAGCCAATTAGTTTAAACCCTAGATACCAAAGCTCGATTAAATTTAAATCTAATGGTTTTGACAACCTCAGACCAATCCTATTGTAAGAAATTAATAGGTCATCAAGGCTATAAAAGAAGAGAGCACTTGAAAATCAGTGTAAGAGCAAACTGCCATCTGTTCAGAGAAACATTCTCAACAGTTATCAGCTCTAAAAAGAGAGAAAATCAATAGCTCTCACAGAAATCTCTAAGATCTTACAGTAAGCACTCTTAGCTAATATTCCTGACATAAGAATTGAACAGAAGAAAGTGTTCCTGACTAGAGGGCAGTGGAGAAGGCAAAGAACATTCCAGAAGACTTACCCTGGTTGTGATTTTGAGAGACTATGTTTTAATTTTTTTTTGACTAATTTGGTTTATACAAGTGATACTTATATTTATTGGAACAGCATACCATTAGAATTTTGTTTTATTCGGGAATAATTCGTCGCTAAGGGGGAATTGTTTGGTTTGTTAGTAGTTTTGTTAATTGCTTAACTGTTAGAGTTAGATAAATACATTGTTACTTGTTGGGTGTAGAGTGACTGCCAGGAGTTCATTTTATTTCACTGCTCTTTTAGAACATATTGGGGTGTGAGAGGCAAGTTATACCACTTTTCACATTTCCTTTAATAGATTACAAGGTGAGGTAAGCTTCTCTGGGAGTTTTGGTTTTAATTATCAGACAGTTGTCATCCCCTGCTTCATAAAAAGATGGATAGATTTTTGAAACATCAATGTGTTGAGGGGTATGTTGAATTGGCATGAAAAAGGATTTGAAGCCTGGAGCAGATCAGCTGTGATCTTGTTGAATGGCAGGGCAGGCATGAGGGGACAAATGGTCTACTCTTGCTCCTGTATTTTCTTCAGTTCTTATTAACTGAACAAGAGTTGAAGGAATACTTATGAACAACTCAATTAAATGAAAGTAGAAAAACTAAACAGTGAAGTATCATAAGAACATAAGAAACAGGAGCAGGGATAGGCCACCTGGCCCATCGATAAGACCATTCAATAAGATCATGGCTGATTTTTTTGCGCACTCAGGTCCACTTACTGGCCCGTTCACCATAACCCTTAATTCCATTACTGTTCAAAAATCTATCTAACTTTGCCTTAAAAGCATTCAACAAGATAGCTTCAACTGCTTCAATGGGCAGAGAATTCCATAGATTCACAACCCTTTGGGTGAAGAAGTTCCTCCTCAACTCAGTAGTAAATCTGCTCCCCCTTATTTTGAGTCTATGCCCCCTGGTTCTACTTTCACCCACCCATGGAAACAACCTCCCTGCTTCTATGTTACCTAGTCGCTTCATAATTTTATGTGTTTCAATAAGATCAATCCTCATTCTTCTTTAGTCCAATGAGTATAGTCCTAGACTACTCAATCTATCCCCATAAGCCAACCTTCTCAACTCCAAAATCAAACTAGTGAACCTCCTCTGCACCCCCTCCAATGATAGTACATCTTTTCTCAAGTAAGGAGACCGAAACTGTACACAGTACTCCAGGCATGGCCTCAGCAGTATCCTATACTGCTGAAGCATAACCTCCCTATTTTTAAACTCCATCCCCTCTAACAATGAAGGACAAAATTCCAATATCAATGTATCAATAAAGAAACAATCAGAAGACTTTCAGTACTCTCACTGCCATTTATCTTCTGCAGTCTAATTTCACTGCACGAATGTATTCCAAACACTTGAGCAGGCATTTTATCACAATAAGAAAGATTGGGTTATTTGTATTCATTATGGTTTCACATTTGTCTCCTAATCGAAGCACCTGTACAGAAATAAATTGTATTACCTGTTAGCACTGGTAAAATGTGGATCCAATGTGCAAGTTTACTTCATATTTCCCCTACGTGTACTGCAAAAAGGGGTTTTCAATTTCCTTGTGGATTGAATTGTCTGGAACCATCTGTTATATGTGCTCCAGCAATCATTAAAGAGAGTTGCACCCCCTTGCTCAATCACGGTATAAATACGATTGGAGGCTACTGATGAGTGGTATAATTTTAAAATTATAAGTAAATAATTCCTTTAAATGGAATAAAAAGCACATACTTTAATCACCTTCAGATCATCCCCCCTTGCTGAGGATCAGGAATGATTCCATGGGTCCCTTGCTGCAGCCTTTTGCTACCAAATATCCATGCCCAAGTGCTGGATAGGTACGAGGTTTTGCTAGGCATCAAATGGGACATCAGGACTTTTTATGTTAAGATTATATGTGCCAGGTCTTTCAGGGGCCACATCCCACTTTGGAGAGTAGAAGATCCCGCACTCCACCCCCCTCCAACTTTTAGAAATCAGGGCCTAAATCCTCACTGAATTGTGGTCCTAAGTATGTAATAATTATTCATCATTTACAAATTCAATCATTGCAGGACATTTCCTTCAACTTGATTATCCTGTATGAAAATTGGAGACACTGACTACAGTGAGCAAGTTAGATGATGTCTGTGAACCTGAAAACAAGTGTAGAAGTTTAAGCTGAAAGTAACATTTGCACTGCACAAATGCCAGACAGTGATCGTCTCCAGTAGGAGACAATCTAACCACTGCCCCTTGACATTCAATGGTGTTACTATCACTGAAACCCCCACTATCAACATCCTGGGGATTACCATTGAGCAGAAACTCAACTGGACTCACCAAATAAACACAGTGGCTACAAGAATAGGTCAGAGGCTAGGAATACTGTAGCGAGTAACTCACCTCTTGACTCCCCAAAGCACGTACACCATCCTCAAGGCACAAGTAAGGAGAGTGATGAAATATTCCCCACTTGCCTGGTTGGGTACAGTTGCAAAAACACTCAAGAAGCTTGACACTATCCAGAACAAAGCAACTAATTTGATTGATACCACATCTACTCTGCCCACCACCAACACTCAATAGTGTCAGGGTGTACTATCTACAAGATGTACTGCAGAAATTCTGCCAAAGATCATTAGACAGCGCCTTCCAAACCCAGGACAACCTCCATCTAGAAGGACAAGGGCAGCAGATACATGGGAACACCAACACCTGCAAACTGTCCTCCAAGACACTCACCATCCTGACTTGCAACTACATCACTCTTCCTTGACAGTCACTGGGTCAAAATCCTGCAATTCCCTCCTTAAGTGAATGGTGGGTCAACCTACAGCACGTGGTCTGCAGTGGTTTAAGAACACAGCTCACCAACACCTTCTCCAGGGCAACTAGGGGCAGGCAGTAAATGTTGATACCCATGTCCCACAAATGAATAAAGGAAATTTGTGTAGTTTCAAAACAATGAGGAAAAGATTATGGGATAAAAATGTGCTACATAAAATTACTGTGTGAGGGTTTTAAATAGTAGTTCCTAAAACATCAAATATAGACTTTGCCAAACCCAGCTGTAGCCCAGGTCAGTTTTGTTTAAAAGCATTGAGAATGACACTTATTTCTGTGTATGTATCGTAAGATATATGGTACAAACTTCCCTTTGTGTCTATCTAAATTTTTACTGGAAGAGAATTATCTTGCTAATGTTGACAAATGTCTAGAAGATCTGCTTAGTTTAATATCTTGAACCTCCAGAAAATAATTTGGTTTTTACAACATGTACAACTAAACAAAAGGAAACAACATGGAACTCTGGAACCAATCAGATGAGACATAATAGTCTTTTGCGATACATTATATTCTAATGTTTCTGTGCTGCTCATACCATGCAGTCAGGAGTGGCACAAATCTCTTCTCAATATTGTTATCACATATTTCCTCATGAAATTTTTGTGGAGTCATTTTTCTTGCGAGTACCATTTTACTCAACATCTTTAAGGTATGTTTGAGACATAAAAGCAACTGGCACTTGTTTTGTTTTGTTTCGAGGAGGTGGAAAGGTGTTTCAGCAGCTTAGCTGGGAGCATTACATATCTGAACTAATTGTATGTCCTTTGAGAAGCACTGCCTAGAAAAGCAACAAATATTTGCAGCTTTAAAACCTACTGTGCAACCTGAATACATCATCCAGGGTGACATTTCATTACAGTAATTTACGTGATAAACTTTTCACCTGGAGGAGCACCTGGATAAGGATGCAGGTGAGCTTTGAAAACTAGTGAAAATGTAAGCATATCAGGAAGCCCCATTTATCTTGGGTCTGTGAAGCTGTGTACACACAGCTGCCTTGACAGAGATGGAACACCTATTAATAAGATGTAGACTCTCTATTGAACTGATACTTCAACTAACTTCAGATCTAATGTGTATCCACAGATTTCTTGGTCTTCCTGAAAAAGTAAGATAATAACACAATAGCATTGAGGGGGTTGAATCAAGCTGTGTAAAAACTGAAGTAAATACACAGCACCCAAAGCTCCCTTAACTGTGAATGGGAAAAGGGCTGTTTATACACTTTTGCTGAGTGTTTACTTTGTGTACTTTGGATGTTTTCTGAATCACAACAGGATGGGTAGTTCTTTGGCTGCTTTAGATTGATCCTTAAACTGAGGACCAATATCATTAGCTGCATTAGCAACAGCCTGCTGTCAAAAGAGCGGTAGCTATACAACGGGTGGTGTTGCATGAGCAACATCAGAGGAATGCAGCTCACAGAGAATTTCCTGGTGATTCTGGGTGAACAGCCAAATATGCCTTGACATGTCAGAACAGCAGTCTTTCAGGAGGACAGTAGCGATATAAAGTAGTGGTTGATATCTAAATGGCATAACCTTGTGGCTGAAGCAGAGTTAGAGGCATCCTACTTAAACTAGAACTGGCTGATGACCTTGAGAGTTTTATTTTGAAGCTTCTGAGGGCCTTGCCAAAGACTATTCCACCTGAACCTGATCAGAGGCAGGTTTGGCCATTGGGAGATGAGGAAGGATCTCGAGTACTGACCGAAAGAATGTAAGGGATAAAAAATTGAGGCACTTTTAAGTGAAGTCCCTACTTCTGCATTTCTGGTGATGGAGTGTTAATTGATAAAATATGACAAGATTCGACAAATTAGATACTTGACGTCGACAAAAATAATTTCAATTTTCCATCCAAGGTTTTAATGGCAAGATGAGCTTCTCATCACTGAGTGGTGAGAGGCCTATTTACATGTATTTACATCTCATTATTCCTTCTTTTTTATCTCATTCATATCCAATTTGCTGTTTTCCCTTGCAACGGAGAGAAACTAGGCATCATCAATTCCTGAAATAATGTCTGAATGAATACCTGGTGGTGCAGCCTGCAACTTTCTCCACTGAGATTCACAATGCACACATCATTGGCAGCAACTCTTTAGATCTTTTGTCCATGGAAGTTGGCATTGCACATGCACCAGCTTCGCCATGTTCCCATGGTACGTCCCCGACTCACTTACAATGCAATTCAACACTTCAATACTGCACTTTGGAGCACCCTGACACTTTTCATTACAATGCTGTTGCCAGGAGAGTCAGGCCCCCAGCTCATGTATCAGGACAGCATGCATGCCTGGCCCTTAGTTTTCTTTCTTAGTGCTCACTCACTTTGCACTTACCTGGACATTCAGTGCATTGCTGCCTTGCCTTTTTGTACATTTATACCTTACCCCCTCACAATACCTCTGCCTTGCTTTGTCTTTTAGCAAGACACCAAGCCAGCAACCAGTGATGTTTGCCAGCAAAGATTAATCATAGGGATAGTTGCTGTACTGCAGCGTACTACATCCACTACACACCTGCCAGCAGCTTATGTTTCAAATAACATTGAATGTGCATTTGCCAAACGGCCTTGTCCCCAAGTCCACAGGGATCAGTCCTCAGTCAAAGGGGACTGTTGTCAGTCAGGTGGTCCCACCACCGTCAGTCATGAATGTCATCTGATCTCAGTCTAGGGGCATGGACATGGTCAGCAAGGGATCAGGTGTTCCATAACTTTTCAGTCCAGGGGTTGGGCTGTGATCAGTTCTGCAGGCCTAGAATGACCAGTGCAGGGATTAGCGGTAAATCAGTCAGGGATCTGCACAGAGATCAGTCAGGGGGCTGGTCACCATCACTCAGGGCTGTCATTCCAAGTTGGGGGTTAGGGAGTTAGTTGGGGTAAATTTCTGCAATGCATTTTGTAAATGATATACTCTACTGAGCATTGGTGGTGGAGGGAGTGAATGTTTGTGGATGTGGTATCAATCAAGGAGGCTGCTTTATTCTGGATGGTGTCAAGCTTCTTGAGCATTGTTGGAACTGCATTGACTCAGGAAAGTGGGGTATATTCCATCACACTCCTGACTTGTGTCTTGTAAATGGTGGACAGTCTTTGGAGGGCCAGGACGTGAGTTACTCGCTGCAAGATTCCTAGCCTCTGACCTGCTCTTGGAGCCATTGTGTTTATATGACCAATCCAGTTTTGTTTTTTGTTAATGTGAGCCCCCAGGATGTTGATAATGGGGTATTCAGTGATGGTAGTACCCTTAAATGTCAAGACAGACAATTAGTTTCTTTCTTATTGGAGATAGTCATTACCTGGCATTTATGTGGTGCAAATGTTACTTGCCACTTTTCAGCCTAAGCTTTCTTATTGGTAGAAAGGCAAGCAGGCCCTGTTTAGTCACAGAAGCACATGCAGCTTTTGTATATCTGTTTTTTCTTCACTTTTGATGTCATTCAATAGAAGTTACATTATCAGCTGGTTGAAGGTTTTCCTACAAGTGATGTTCCCATATTGAACAATGACACGATGCTATGCAATGTCTGTTAGGAAAAGAACAGCAGTTCTTCAGACAGGGATCTAACATGTTACGGAGCGAGTGACAATAGCCTCTGGAGCTACATTCTTGTAGCTGCAGTCACTGTGGCAGCCAAACAGACAGCTGATGATATAAAGAGGTAATAAATGTAGAAGTGTGAAATTTCATTCTAGTGAAGTGTCATTCACATATCTGCTGTTAAGAGCTTTTCTCTTTTTTTGCTTGCCTCCTAAATGAGTGCAGTGAAAATTTTGTGATGTCACCTCTCGGCACCATCTTAGGTAGTGGGTACCCAGGTACAGATACTTTAAATGTTGTCACAGAACTGAAATAGTTTAAAGAAAAGATTAGCATGGGAATACAGAGTTTTAAAGTCCAGAATGAGAATCTCCAGGTAGGGTGGGGTTAGTTTAGGAAGTTAAAAGTTGGTGGGGGAGGGGGAAAGAAAAATTGCTCTAAGGAGGCAAAAAAAAGGAAGAAAAAGGAAAAGGAACCAGCGAATAATGGAGCTCTGACTGGAGCATCTTGCTCTGCTGCCATCTTGTCTAACAGTGATGCTTAGTTACATAACAACTATTACTATCGTATGACAATACAGTATTTCAAAAATAATCATTGACAACAAGGGGCTTTGCAATGTACTGAGGGTGTGAAAGTCACTCTTTAGATGCAAATTTGTTTTTTCTTCAATTGTGATTAATATTATACCAATCTTTAATGGCACATCCCATGGTAATTCATTGCATAATTATAACATTATTATTCAAAATTACAATGATCCACATCAAGTGAATCTGTCGCACCAAAATGAATGTGGGCATTTCGTCCAGGCTGAGTCAAATTCAGTATGGAGAGTGTGATTAATATTTGGCAGTCCACTGAGAGTATACATTACATTTCTCCAACGATCAAACAGCAATGTTTAGTCCAAGACATTAGATTAAGCAATGATCCGGTATTTTCTTGTTCAGAAACTGATGTCCTCAACAAGCAGCATTCATCCAAGTGTTACATTTTGATGTCACAATCATCAGGGCTGTAAACTGTACTGATATTTATGAAACATATGTTGGGGATCTTGTGGTAAATGTATGAAATTAAAAATACAGCAACAACTGTACATTTTGAATGATTAGATTTGTCTAATTGTGAGTGACTAAATGAATCTACATGGACTTCAGCAAGATATTCAACAAAGTTCTGCATGGTCGACTGGATAGCAAGGTTAGATCACATGGAATCCAGAGAGTGCTAGCCAATTGGATACAAAATTGGCTTGAAGGTAGGGGGCAGAAGGTGGTTGTGAAGGGTTGTTTTTTGGACTGGAGGCCTGTGACCAGCAGTGTGCCACAAGGATCAGTACTGGGTCCATTACTTTACATCACTTACACAAATGATTTAGATGTGAACATAGGAAGCATGGTTAGTAAGTTTGCAGATGACACCGAAGTGGACAATGAAGAAGATTATTGCAGAGTACAACAGGATCATGATCGGAAGGGCCAATGGACTGAGGAGTTGCAGATGGAATTTAACTTAGATAAATGTGAGGTGATGCATTTTGGCAAGGCAAACCAGGGCAGCACTTATATACTTAATGGTAGGACTCTGGGGAGTGTTAACGAACTTGCATAGTACCTTCAAAAGTGAAGTCACAGGTAAACAGGGTGGTGAAAAAGGCATTTGGTACACTTGCATTCATTGATCAGTGCATTGAGTCTAGGAATTGGGACATCATGTTGGACTGTACAGGACAATGGTGAAGCCACTTTCTTTTTGTATGATGTTGTTAAACTTGAAAGGGCTCAGTAAATAATTACAAGGATGTTGCTGGGACTTGAAGTATCAGGAGAGGTGGGATAGGCTGGGGCTCTTGTCTCTGGAGCATTGGAGGCTGAGTGGTGATCTTATAGAGGTTTATAAAATCATGAGGGGCAAAGGATAAATAACCAAAGTTGTTTTCTGGGGCAGGGGAATCAGAAACTAGAGGGCATAGGTTTAAGTTGAGGGAAAAGATTTGAGAAGGAATTGAGGCGTAACTTTTTCTCACGCAAATGGTAGTGTGTGTAAGGAACGAGCTGCAGAGGAAGTGGTGAAGGTGGGTAATTACAACATTTAAAAGGCATCTGGACGGATATATGAATAGGAAGAGTTTACAGGGATATGGGCCAAATGCTGGCAATTGGGACTAGGTCAGATTGGGCTGTTTGGTCGGCGCGGACAAGTTAGACCAAGATCTGTTTTATGTGCTATATAACTCTATGACTTTGTGACTCTATGACTCTAAATATACCTGACCCTTTCCCATGTTTGTGACTAATTCAAAAGCATTGCAAGTTTTAGATAATGACATCAAAATTTTGGAAAGAAATTGTGAATCATTAATCTAAATCAGAAGAATTAGTTTAGCAGCTAGCAGAATCAGAAAGCTTATGCTGGGTATCGAAAGAATCCTCCTGAAAAAATTTGTTTAACTGCTAATGTTAATGTTGTATTTACAAATACTATTCATGGCATTTTAAGCCCTCGTTATGGCCTGAGTGCAAATGTTCAGGAATTTTCTGTAATGTCTGATGACTGTAGTTATCCACAAATCCAACAGAAACATAATGGAAAGTAACATGTTATCCAAAAGGTCATTTTTTTTTTCTTGTCATTTCATTGTTCTTTCATCTTATCAAGTAACAGTGATAGATTTTCAGACCCATCTTATCTGCAGTACCACAAACCCTGGGCTTCTGCAGTGCATAACAGAACTAAAGAATTGAGTCTTACACAGTGTGTGAGCACAGAATATGAATCAAGCCCAACTCATTGCAGTAAAGCATGACATTAACCACACAAGACATCAACATATATGCCATTTTTATTCATTTGTCAAGCCTGACAGAAGAACTTTTTTTGATAGATCAAAACAATATGCAACAGAGACATTTAGTTCATTGACAAACATTGATTTGACTGAAAAACTGATAATCTTGAAATTGTTCAACACTACACTTGACTGATATCTAAACTGTCAGTCTTTCAGATGGTGGTGTAATGGTATTATCAGTGGATTAGGAATCCAGAGGCCAGACTAATGCCTCTTTAGGAACAATGATTTAATGGATCATTTAAATGGTTTAGTGAACCATTTGAACAATGATTGTTCAAAAACCACCATGATAGCTGATGGAATATAAATTCAAGTAATAATTCTGGAATATAACGCTATTATCAATAACACTGATCATGACAACTCTCCTTGACCATTGTAAAACCTATCTGAATCCCAATGTTCTTTAAAGAAATAAATCTGCTATTTTTAACCTGTAGTCTGGCCTACATGTGACACCAGGCCCGCATGACTGATTTCTTCAAGTAGATTCTTAACTGGCATCTGAAATGGCCTGGCAATGTATTCTGTTCATGCTCAATTAGGGATGAACAACAAATGTTATTCTTGCCAGTGTTCTCTCATAATCCATGGAAAAATGAAGAAGAAACAGTGTAATTGGGTGCTGTTATACCTTTGAAAAGAGGAAGAAAAGGGCCAATTTTGTTTATATTGAGAGTTTGAACCTAATTACCTGGAATAACAAAACAGAGTTTAACATAGTCTGTCATTATGTGAAAACGTCAATATCCAGGGATAGAATTATTGGAAAGAGTTTTGGATGTGAACCATTTTATCACGTACTCCTCAGTGAGTAGTTTGTTAACGCAAAAAATTACTGGCCTGGATTTTGTGGTAATAATGATGGCAAAACTTAGCGTTTTCTGCAATTGCCCCTGAAATGTTAAGCCTGTTTCTCTCTCTACAGATATTGCTCAACCTTCTGCATTTTGTTTTGGGAAGGTAAGTCAGTATTACAGAGATTGCAGGATCTTTAAAGACAGCTTTCTTCAATATTAGTGATAAACACTGCTGTTTCACTGAAGAATGAAAATGCCTGGCTATCGGCTTGCAATCCAGATGACAATGCACCTTTAAAAGACCACGAAATGTTCAAATCAGCATTCATTTGACAGCAACACTACTACCTTTAAAATTCCTGAGAAATGAGGAACATGCTAGATCAGAAAGGAACAGCTCAAAACTGGAAAAGAAAAAGCCTGCGATGGAGACTTAAGGGAGTTAGAGGTCTTGCAAATGTAATTCATTGTTAGATTTTCATGTCTGAAAAGTTGAACATGTACAGATTTTGTTTCTCTTCTGTCAGTGTAAATATTGTAAACTCCATTATGAACTGAATTCACCATTACAATTATTTTTAAGGAATAAATATAATGAGTGATTGTTTATGCTTCATTGGAGTTGGGCCAAAGGCTCTCAGCTTAGCTCCTTTGATCTATCCACTGTAATTGGAGTGCAAATCCAGGATGTGTGATCTGCAGTCAAGTTTTAGCAAAGTGGATGGTGGCTGTGAGCATTGACATGCAGAAACAGATAACATGAATCATTCACTAGATTGTGAACAACATAAAAATAGTGAGGACAACAGGGAGAATCAGGATAAGAGAAGTAATGATCAGCACAACAATGATCAGATCAAATTAGGTTGGATGACATTCCATGTGCCAGGAAATAGATTGATTTACTTTATGGTTTTTGCTGTTGTGTTGAATACTGTACAACTATTTTTTACCTATTCATGTAGGAGTTAGTGGATGTTTAATTGATAGAGCAGTGGTTTTGCTCCAGGAGCTGGATGGAAGGGGATCTTAGTTTTATGAGTTTAGTGAAAGGTCCCTTTTTTGTCTATCTTGCATGGAAAGAGCCCACACACAGCTACAAACTGACACTGAGTGACTGATGTTGGAAATGTTTTGGTTTTAGATTGAAGGTGGCTTTGATTGGACAGTTTCCTGTCAGCTCTGCAGGATATCACCTCACCTGGAGGTAATTTGCTGGAGGTGAGTTGCAATATTGCAGTGATTAAATTCAATGGCAAGATCCTGAGAAATGGCCAATTTTCCATCGCTAGGAGCCTTCTCAAGGCAGACCCTCAGGCAGAGACAAAGAAATCATCACCGTCTCCAGAGAGTCAGCTCAGCTTGCAACCAACTGAGGAAAAAAAACGTTTTTGAGGATCTGAATCTCAAATCCACATGAAAGCCATAGCTTACCAGGCAGCAGTGACCACCATGCTCTTCTATGCTTTAGAGATTTGGCCAATCTTCAGTGGGCACCTTAACACTGGAGAAGAATTCTCCAAATCTAGTGGCAAGTAAGGTGATCCAAAATTTTCCTTTCCCAGGCCAAGTCATTCAGCACCAATGTTCTAACAACTTAAAAACCAGCTCTGATAGATGGACATGCTGTTCATGTGCCACACACCAACCTCCAGAAACAAATGGTTCACTTGGACACTGTAGGAAACTCTCAGGATGATAACGGAAACATTTTAGGAATGCCCTCAAAGCATCCCTGAATAGGTCAACAATACCTCTGACTGATTAGAGACCCCAATTTGTAACCAATGGAGAAGGCTCCTTCAGAAAGACACTGAACACATTGACAGACTTCAATGGGAATGTCCAGAGGTAAAGTGAAGGTAGTTAAGGATGTGCATAAACCAAATAAACCAGCTACCCAAGTCTTCCAGCAACTCCTGTCCCTCAGCAGATCGCACATTGGACTTATAAGCCACCTCTGAAACCATCAAATAAGAATGGAAGCAAGTCATCTGTGAGCCTGAGAGACCACCTCAGGAGAGGATGTTGTCCAATGCTCTTATCTTCCAAAGCATTCTAAAACACTAAAATGTATTACCATTTGACAGTAAGTTTAAGAAATCTTTAAAGTCCATGTACGTTAAAAAGATCAAAAGAAAACATTAACTGTTATTGGTCAATTAAGTTTCAATGGATAAAATTACTGAAAAATAAAGAAACAAAAAAGTTCCTTTCAGATGATTTGAAAAGTTTAAGGTCTGCCTTAACAGTTGTGCCATTTATCAAACAGAACTAATTTTAAGTGAAAGTTATAAAACGTTCCCAAAATGCCTTGTGTGACTTTTCACTATGTTCATATCCAAGTATACTGTGAGGTTGATGATTTAATCAGCTGACTGGATGCCTTCCTCCATTAGATATTTTTACCAAATAAGTAGTTATGAGAATAAAATGGTCCACAATTCTTACTCGTGTTTACGTTTTCACAGTCTTGAGTAAAAAGTGGAAAATGTAGCCATTATGAGAGCAGTTTTTTTGCATGACACTCATTTCTCAATGTCATAATTACAAAACATAAATCAAAGATCATTTGACAATTGTTACATGTTTAGAGAATTCTTTAATTGCATTCAAGAACATCAACATAGGCTGTTCAATATTGAATGAAACAGTTTCCACTGAATGAAAATCTACATACTAATCAAAATAACTAAATCAGAATTAATAAAGAAATTAGGTTATGCACTTCAGTACAACATGGAAGAGTCACACTTAATAAGGTACATTGCCAAAGCTTTGCAAGAACCTCTGGTTTTAAGGTTGATTAGATAAATTATTAGTCGATGCCCCGGAAATCTGGCTTGCGAGTAGTGTTTGATCAGTTGTAGTTGTGACGAGTCCACACACGATTCAGGAAAAGCACTGATTTAACCTTCCAAATTCTCCATATTCCTGGTTTGATTCTTAGCTGAAAATCAAGCAACATCATTGTAATAAAGAGACAAGGAGACAGAATATCACAGCTAACCAAGCCAATTATTTGAATGTATTTATGCAAACATTAGTGGACACTGTCCAGTACTACTTAAAAATATATTACTACTTGACACCTGAGTTCAATAAATCTTTAAATGTCTGCGCATGTACAAAGAAAAACATACTGTAGCTGTTGTTAACTAGACAAAGTACTTTCTGAGGTCAGCAGCCTCTGATGCCATCTCCTCCTCTGTCCTCCACTGGGATGATTCTTCAGGCGTCTCTTGATCATGCTTCTGGAGCTTCATTGGTTCCAAGTGTAGAAAGGAAGATAAATATAGGAAAGGAAGAATTAATCTCGACACCTTGACTAAAATAATGAAGTTAAACTCATGCAATATTTTGTGGCCTGTGTGAACATTAGGAATTTTAAAAGATCTTTGGAGAGAGGCATCTTGAACAGTTTCAGTGGTTTGAAAGCTATTATCAGGGTCCTTCAATTCTCTATTTGTACTTTGTTCATACATTTGTAAGTTTACATATTGATGGTCTGCTGAAGTGTGCAAGGTTTGAACTTCACGTAGATCAACCTCACTAATTTTAGTTTTTTAATCAGACTACTTTAGATACATTCTGATTGCAACTTATTCAATTGAAACTCAGTGAAATCAGCATTATTTTCTGCGTTCCCTTCTTTGGCATTTCTAAGATCAGCACTCTTAACACAGAAGCAAAATGGTAGAACACACAGAAAACTAAGGTTGGAACTGAGACAAGCAGGGGTAATTAAATGCTGCCAGTTCCAAGTGATCCAAACCATACAATTGCCAACAATAACAGAGATAAAAGGTACAGCAGATGCTGGAGAATCCGAGATAACAAGCATGGGGCTGGATGAACACAGCAGGTCAAGCAGCATCATAGGAGCAGGAAAACTTGACGTTTCGGGCCTAGACCCTTCATCAGAAGTGGGGGAGGGGAAGAGGGTTCTGAAATAAATAGGGAGAGAGGGGGAGGCGGATAGTGGATGGATAGAGGAGAGGATAGGTGGAGAGGAGGCAGACAAGTCGAAGAGGCGGGGATGGAGCCAGTAAAGGTGAGTGTAGGTAGTGGGGTAGGGAGGAGATAGGTCAGTCCAGGGAGGACGGACAGGTCAAGGAGGCGGGATGATGTTAGTAGATAGGAGATGGGGCTCCCAGTCGCGAACCATTTCAACTCCCCCTCCCATTCCTCAGACGACATGTCCATCCTGGGCCTCCTGCAATGCCACAGTGATGCCACCCGAAGGCTGCAGGAACAGCAAATCATATTCAGCCCAGGAACCCTGCAGCCCAATGGTATCAATGTGGATTTCACAAGCTTCAAAATCTCCCCTCCCCCAGCCGCATCCCAAAACCAGCCCGGCTCATCTCCACCTCCCTAACCTGTTTTTCCTCTCACCTATCCCCTCCTCCCACCTCAAGCCACACCCCCATCTCCTATCTACTAACATCATCCCGCCCCCTTGACCTGTCCGTCCTCCCTGGACTGACCTATCTCCTCCCTACCCCCCCACCTACACCCACCTTTACTGGCTCCATCCCCGCCTCCTCTCCACCTATCCTCTCCTCTATCCATCCTCTATCCGCCTCCCCCTCTTTCCCTATTTATTTCAGAACCCTCTTCCCCTCCCCCATTTCTGATGAAGGGTCTAGACCCGAAACATCAAGTTTTCCTGCTCCTGTGATGCTGCTTGACCTGCTGTGTTCATCCAGCCCCAAGCTTGTTATCTCTGCCAACAATAACATTTGTTTTTGCAAACCAGTTTAAGCTGTGAGCATCCCATAGCTCCAGTGAAATGTATAAACTGCATGGGAATTAATTCAGCTCCTTACAGCAATACGTTACACATTTGGAAGCTTGACAACAAGCAGGGCAATGCAGCCTGCTTGATTGGCATTCCATCCACCACTTTAAACATTCTCTCCCTCTGACAGTGTGTACCATCTACAACCAGCTTCACAACAGCAACTTATCAATGACAGTACCTACCAAACCCACAACCTGTACCACCTAGAAAGACAATGCAGCCAACATATGGAAAACATTCTACCTGCAAATTCCCCTCCACACCGTACTAAGTTGGGAAGTAATTTCATGTTCCTTTACTATCTCGCATTCAAAAGCTAGAACTCCCTTTCCAACAGCATTGTGAATGTACCTAGGCCACATTGACTGGTGCAATTACAGAGAAAGGCTCACCACCACCTTCCTGATTGAGATTGAGCAACAAATGCTGACCTTGCCTATGATGCAAAATATGAAATGTCAGGTCAGATAGAAAGGCATCAAAAGCAAAAAGACCAGCTGTCCATTGAGACATAGAATCATACAGCATGGAATCAGACCTTTTGGTCCAACTCGCCCACACCAGCTCTGTTACCAAACTAAACTAGCTTCATTTGCTTGTATTTGGCCCATATCCCTTCAAACCTCTCCCATTCCTGAACTTATCCGAATATTTTTTAGACTTCGTAACTGTGCCTGCATCCAATACTTTCACCGGCAGTTCATTCCACACATGAACCACTCTCTGTGCAACAAAGTTGCTCCCTTATACCCTTTTTAAAACTTTCTCCTCTGACCTTAAAAAACACCCCCTACTTTTAAACTCCCCCAACCTAGGGAAAAGACCCTTACTTTTCACCTTGTCTGTGCCTCTTATAGAGGTTTATAAAACCATAAGGTCACCCCTCAACCTCCTATGCTCCAATAACAAAAAAGTCCTAGCCTATTGTTATAATTCAAACCCTCCATTCCCAGCAACATCTTGAAAAATCTTTTCTGAACCCTCTCCAATTTAATAATATCCTTCCTATAGTAGGGTGACCACAATAGCATACAGCGCTTCAGAAGACGCCTCACCAATGGGATAGCAAGAACTGCAGCTGTGGGAGTTAGAGTCAATACAGTGTGCAGCTGTCCTGATGAGGGGTCCTGACCTGAAACTTCAACTTTGCTGCTCCTCTGATGCTGCCTGACCTGCTGTGTTCCTCCAGCTCTACACTGTATCTACCCCGAGGCCTCACCAGTGTCCTGTACAACCTCAACATGCTTTACTAACTTCTATGCTCAAAGACCTGAGCAATGAAGGCAAATGTGCTAACCGCTCTCTTAATACACTGTCTACTTGCGAAGCAAATACTGGATGGGTTTCTATAACCACTGACAATGCTTTCATGCTCATAATTAGACAGTTAATTCCAGATTACAATAGAACCTAAACACAAAATACATGATTGCTGAAGAAATTGTACTTGATTTGCACAAGGACATTTAATAGATATTGTTGTGTATTGAGATAATCCCATGATCGGACAGATTTATCATACAAGTTGCTGTATTTGGTTAAGGTAAGTGCAGCAATTGGATTATTGCTGTGAGAACATTCTGAAGCTTCTGGTCATATCATCATATTATATAAGGTGTTTCCGGTATAGCAGTGTGTCACAACGCTGATCTGTAGGCACACAACTCTGGCATCCTACAGTTTCCGAAAATTACTTTCTTCTGACCTGCGCACAGAACTTGGAAATTATTTGCCTGTACTTTGCACTAATGACAACAGGAAATATCAACTTTTGTGAATACTATCAGTGTAAAAGGTACAAAAAGTTAAAGAAAACGCCATTCATGCTGTTAAACTATTCTTCGCAGGCAATGTGATTTTCCCTTTCATGAAGTGAAACTTGTTAAATCCCTGAAAGAGTTAAGTACAGTCGAAACTTCAAAAATGAAGGTTTGAGAAATTTGTTCCGAACTCCTTGAAGCAAACTAGCAAAACACCAGAATATAATTGTGCCATTGCAGCTTATGATATTCAACCCTGGCCCGTTCTGCTTTACTGATGGTGTCTCGATCGTCCCTGCAGCAAAGGAATCATCATGTTCCAGAGATATGATCATCACTTTTGCTGACATTTATCTGTACCAAATTTAATCATGTTCTCAACCAGATAAATATTTAACATGATACCTAGAGATCACAAGCCCATTATTCTTCATGACCAATGGCTCAGTCACCTGTTCAGTTAATGTACCAGTAAAAATTCAGTCGTTTTTACCAGCTAAGAAGAATTTGCTTATTTCAGAATTGTCAAAAAACGTCTTCAGAGAAGATATTTGGGCAGAAGTTATTTTTAAGTAACAACAGAAATCGCTGGAAAATCTCAGCAGGTATGGCAGTATCTGTAGAGAGAAATCAGAGTTAACGTTTCAGGTTCAGTGACCTTCTTCAGAACCACTGAGGATGTGAAACATTAACTCTGATTCCTCTCCACAGATGCTGCCAAACCTGCTGAGATTTCCCAGCAATTTCTATTTCTGTTTCAGATTTCCAACATCCACAGTTCTTCCATTTTCTTTTGTCTTATGCTTTAAATTTAAACCAATCAATTTTGCAAAACAATTACAGGCTGAAGACACTTACTTGAAACGTGTGCTTATTGATTGACCAGGCACTGAAGACAAGCACTAAAGCTGGACAAGCCAGTTTATGGGAAACCTATGTCTATTTCAAAAGCTATTCACTAAGGATTAAGGTCCTCATCCCAGGCTCGTTAAAGAAAGGTTCATGTTCCTAAGAAGCACAAGAGGTATATTCTTTAAAACAGCACAGTAGGAGAAATAGTATGATTCATTTATGTGCCAATGAGTAAATTATTGAACAAAGAAACAGTCAGGAGACAGCCCTCCAAATGCTGGGATCATGGAGAGAAAAGAACAATGAACATGAGTTACCCAGCTAGACCACCGAAAAGGCAGTATGTAATGAAAGAAAAATTTACGTATCCTAAATCAATGATTAAAAGGCTCACCATGAAACTCAAGCAAGTATGCTATAATACAAACAGTAAGGGAGATTAATGTTTTTTTGACAAGAGTTGCATAGTCTGCTGAAGCAAGGTGAGATTAGTTGTATCTGTTAAAAATTGTACGTTTATTTGACTCACTGGGTGCTTTCATCCAGCTTTGGAAAATTAAAGTATGTTCAAAAAGAACAATGGGCAGAATCTTTTGGAGCCGGACCAACATGGGCTACAGTTAGAAATGTGGCAGAATCAGACAAGCCCAGCATACGGAAGGTTAAGGCGCCAGGGTTGAAGGTGGGAAACAGCAAGTGCCAAAAGATCTTGCAGCAATAGAGAGACTGGTAGAGGCAGAGCTTTGATGGGAGGTGGATAAAGAAACAGAGGTAGAATGAGTGTATGGTATCAGAGAGAAGATGATGCTGATGGAGTTGTTCTTCCTACATTGCTGTGTATTCCTCTAGATGATTGAGACTGCACTGATCCAGGTGACAACCTTGGACCAGGCTGGCACAGCCTCCTCTGCCAGTCCTGGGGAAAGAGGACATCTCGCCTCTCACCACTCCAGTTCATAGGACCTCCGGGTCTCTTCCTGCAAAACAGTGTGCCAATTTTCCCTGGTTTGAGTAAAATGTCAGAAACGGTGCAAGGAGCTCTGGACTGAAATTGCTTAACTGAATGCACAAAGGCTTTTATAAAATTGGTGCCAACACCAGGGAAGAGCACAACAGGTCAGACAGCATCAGCAGAGCAGGAAAGTCGATGTTTTAGGTCAGGGCCCTTCAACAGGACAGTCCCAAAATGTCAACTTTCCTGATCCTCTGATGCTGTCTGATCTGCTTTGCTCCTCCAGCTCCACATTTTATTGACTCTGACTTCAAGCAACTGTAGTCCTTGCCATTGCCAATACCAGGGAAACTGGTTCATCGGGATATCCTGATAGTGGTGAGTTGCTCTGGGAACAGCGAATGGTAGTTTAAGGCTAGAATCCGAATGTGACGGTCAGGATAGGTAATTAATGAAGTGAATTTGGTAAGATGTAGCGAGAAAACTCGCCAGGGCAGGCATGAAAAACCCTTCAAAAAAAAATTGAATCAACTCGCACTCAAGCCAAAAAAAAGTTAAGTTCAGCCTGACATCGAATTCAGACCAGAAGATGAAAAGATTATTACAGCATTGATTTAGGGCACCATGTAATTATAAAAGTGGTCAGTACTGGCCACTGTTTATGTTTACTGTAGAAATAAAGTTAGTGGATGAATCACAGAAAAATATTGGCTGCCTCCCCAGCCTTGTCTTGGCTACATATATACAAATGCCTGCTCTAAACTAATTTGTTAATTTATTGACTTATCTGGTATTTTAAGGATATCTCAATATTATAAGACATGCACTGTCATGTAAGGTTACAATGGCTGAGAATTTATACCATCTGGCATCATGTACAAATTTCGACTTACAGCATTCACACAGAAATGAGTGAGGCAAACTCTGCATCATATTTCTTCTCTATCTGTGATACTTTGCAAAATCACCATCTTTCTATTGAGTAATATATTCAGATATTCTGCTTTTAAAAGGAAGCAGTGGCTCTGGGACTCTGTTGTGCTTTGATATAAACAACAGGCTGCTTCAAGAGCATATATTTTAGTTCTAGGAACAGATAAGTGCAGATAAGTGAGTTTGGTACACTCCAGTCAAAGCTGTGGGTTGTATGAATCTGTTAGCAGATGTGGTGTGAAATTGATCTGAACATCCAGCATAGTATCAAACTCATAACCATCAGATACCTTTGCAAACATTTTTCACAACCCTCTTCAGAACGTTGCAATAAATGATCAAGTCATTTCTTACTTCTTTCAGTAAGAACCTTTTCTCTAGAAACTGTGAACATAAATTGATTTTGATACAGATTTTTAGGCATTTTGAGGCTGATTTTCTTATTGGTCAGCAGTCTGCCAGCGCATTCCTGAAAGTAGTAGCAATGAATCCGTTTAGATTTTGGGTGAAGTCTAAAGTAGGCATCAAGTAGCCTGTACCTGAATATAATTCAAGGCATGTAGCCACTTAAAGAGGAACTGATGCTCGAGTGACCAAACGACGAAATAAATGTGCTTGTCACGGATTGACATGGCTGAACTTTGGTCATAGGAGCAGCAAAGTGCCTTGCTTTTTCAGATTAGACCCCTTAGAAATTTAATTGGATCAAGTGTGTCAGAGCAAAGAACTGCCATTTCCTTAAAATAGTTATTGAGTTCCGGCCGAATGGGTCACAGTGTCTCGAAGAGAGCAGCAGGACTTACAGATACAAGCAGCAGTGTGCAGCAATCTTGAATGAAAAGTTGTTCTAAATTTTTCAACCTCATCAGGCAGGTCAAGATGGAAGACCCCCATCACAATCCCACTGTTCCCCCACCTACATAGCCTTCAACTAGTTGAAAAGTTTCCCAGTAAAGTTCATTGAATTAGGAGTGCACTGCCAAGGAGCTGTTATCAAGTTGTCAGAAGAATGGTCTATTATTCACCATGATACACATTACAGCAGCTGCCTTTCTTAGTGATACCAACTTTTCTCATGTGATCAACTGCTGTTCTGGCTGCTAAGTCTTTCCAGCTTTTGTACTTGCACGATGCAAATTATTAGAGAGCATTCCGATACAGGATGGAGACAGACATTCCTTATTTTTGATTTTAATGTGCAAAATTGCTGGTCGTGTGTGAACCAGCAGTAGGTGAGGGAGCAGGCAGGGGCTTTGAAATTGCTGATTTGCTGCGCTCTATTTTGGAATTGTGCTCACTAGCAGCAGCTTGTTAAATCGCAGGATGATAAGAGTTAGGCACCAACACGGATTAGCAGCAGCCGAAAGAAGCGCATTATCCAATCACAGAGATTGCTATCCATTCCTGGATGTTTTGATTGATTACCTTCAAAATACAAAAGTCTGCCTGTTTCTCACCAAATGGTGGAAGTTTTAATCTACTACAATCAAACACACATGCATTTGAGTAAATATTAAATATGCCGCTGTTATACATTAATGGCATGATTCGTCCCATGGAAATTTGTTTCAAACAAACAAATTAGTTGTGCAACAATTACATCAACTAAAGCCAGGATACAAATTGTGTTATTTGAATTAATTTTTATCCTCAATTGCACTGGAACATAATTAAAGAAGCCCATTTCAAGCTACATTTTCAACAAATATACTCAGCTTAGCGTTGCTACCAAATCTGGCCCCCTCCCCATTTAACAACTATTCTTTGATTTGGAGGACCACAGATTTTGGAATAAAATTATAAATTGTATTTCTGGCCTAAAGTCTCTGAGATGATATATAGATATCCAAATGTTGGTATTACAACCACATTGTAACACAACTATGAAGTCTGTTCTATGTTTAATGAGGCTTCTGAAAACTAATGAAATGTGTTGCCTTTATGAGACATGAGAAAGATGTAGATCTGATAGCTCTGAATTTCATTTGTCTTTCTACTTTGTTACATGGTCTGTACACCTGTTTCTGGGGCACAACATAGACTAATATCAGACCCATTATTGAACAAGTGGGTTGTAATGTTGTAACATATCACGAATTAAAACATAATATGACATAACAACAAATCTAAATCATGATACACAGCATGCCACTCTGCTCACAGTGAATTTGACATGTAGCAGTGAATGGTACCAGAGGATATTAATCCTTAAACGTCAGGAAAAGGGGAGCTTGAGGGTTTGGGAGTGTGGTAGCCGAAAGTCCTGCAGAATTTTACCCGGATCTGATTATTATTTTTAGAATCTATTTCCCAGTCATAGGCAGACACAGTGAGAGGCTGGCAGCTGGTGGACTTGTACCACCAGGCCACAGTTGATTGCATAAAGGACAGGAGAGATCGGAAGCCACCTTTATGGTGTGAGTTTGCCTCCAAGCAGGGTGTTTTTACCAGATAGGAACAGGAGTAGGCCATTCAGCCCCTCTAGCATGTTCTACCATTCAATGAGATCATGGCCAATCTGTGACCTAACTCCATAAACCTGTATTTGCCCAATATCCCTTAATTCCTTTGCTTAACAAAAAAATCTATCTCAGATTTAAAATTAACAACCGATCTAGCATCCACTGCCACCTGTGGAAGAGATATCTACCACTCTTGGTGCACAGAAGTACTTTCTCACATCTTTCCTGAATGATATGGCTCTAATTCTCAGACTATGCATCATTGTTCTAAAATTCCCAACTGTTAGAAACAGTTTGTCTTTATCTACCTTTATCTTGAAGCCTTGAATCAGATCACCCCAAAACTTCCAAAATTCTAGAGAAAACAGTCTGAGTCTGTATAATCTCTCCTCCTAACTTAACCCCTGAAGTCCCTGGTATTGTGCTTGTAAGCCTATGTTGGGCTGCCTCCAAGGCCAATATATCCTTTGTCTGGTGTGGTGCCCAGATCTGCTCACTGTACGCCAGCTGGAGGCTAACCAGGGTTTTGTATAACTGCAACACAACTTCTACAATCCTTGTACTCCAGTATTCAAGATATAAAGGTCAGCAAACCATTAGCTTTCTTGATTATTTTCTGCACCTGTTTGTGACATTTAAAAGATTTATGAATCTAACCCCACCCTCCCACCCCCAACAAGTCTCTTAGGATATCCACTGTATTTAACTTCATACCATCTAAAAATACTCCGATCTATCCTTTCTTGGTTCAAGATGGATAACCTCACATTTGATGCAGCCATGCTTCTGTTATCACTCATAACACAAGAAG
Source organism: Ginglymostoma cirratum (assembly GCA_024137785.1). NCBI lineage: Eukaryota > Metazoa > Chordata > Chondrichthyes > Orectolobiformes > Ginglymostomatidae > Ginglymostoma > Ginglymostoma cirratum. The sequence goes on along the minus strand of JAHRHZ010000069.1, from coordinate 26,537,589 downwards.
TTGATTGTGAAAATCATGGTATTGAAATGTCCAATAGATATTTATTTTAATTAGCTATTATGTTCAAACATCACATTCCTCAGACACAAGTGTCTCCTAAGATGCAGTTATTGTCTTACAACTGAGCAGTATGCTTCCATTTGCATATCATGCTTCAAATGATCCGCGGTAAGATCATTGGATTGAGTGATCTTTTTACCCTCAGGTTACCTGCAATGATGCAATAGTGATATTATGAACATGTCTCTTGAAAGCATAGTGACTGTGAGACATACCACAATACTTTTCTCTGGTATCATAATCATTCCTGAAATTTAACCATCTCCAGTTTTCCACCCAATCACATTACAGATTACTCGTTTTCTTTTCTGGTGGATGTAGTCATTTTCTTCTCCCCATGTAATTTTTTCCCAGCTTGTTTTCTCCTGGATCTAACTAAGGATTATAGACCTAAAACATTCATCCACCACTACATAAGCTACAACATTTCCCAATGTAGCTCCAGTCAGTACTAACTTAACATTAGATGCAATCCGACAAATGATTAAACTGAGACTATACAAGTGTTACGCAGTGTTGAGTGCCAAAGCTACCAAGTCAGGACAGCTGGTTACAGAGTGGTAAAGTAAAACAAGGTGCTGTTGCTGCCTTAAGACTTTGTACTCATTACCAGAGCTGAAGACTATTCAGTAAACGGTCCAGTAAACTGAATCAGATTTGACATCAAGGCCTGAGGTTGTTGGTTTCTGGCAGCTGGCTTAATGTTTGTACGGCTCAGGAAAAGCGGGAGATACGTGCTTCTTGACCTCTGCAAACCTAAATGGAAAGCCACAGTAGCCAGTCACAAATCAAATTTAAAATCAAGTGCTCGTACCCAGCTGTTTTGACATTATTTTTGGCTGTTGTGGACTCAGCTCACAAAATTAACGGAATGATTTCTGCAGTAGAGACAGCCCGCAGCGGTAATGTGTTTATATTGCAAAACCACTTCCTAATGCAGTTCTGCAGCATAAACATAGCATCACTAACCACATATATTTCACATCCTGCTCAATTTCCCATATGCTCTATCATGAAGTAAAACCTGGCATAATCTTTCATTATAAATTTACAATCTGCCTTTGCTTATTCTTCTTGTTTTCACTTCTTGCTATTTTTATTCAACACCATCAGCCTTGTTTACAACACAATTATTCAACAAAGAAACACTCCTGTTCACATCATTCTTCATAAATGGCTCGACCTGATGTTTAGTTACTCATGGACTCCCTCGTCCTATAATTGTGCCTTTCACTCGTGTTCCCATCTTTATTACTCTTTCTGTATATCTCAGTCATACTTTCCCTCATTATCCCCTCAGACTCACCTTTCTTTCTTTCTTTTGAATATCCATTCTTTCCACTACACAACTTTTCTCTCTTTGTCTCCTATAAGCTTTTCTGTCTTTGTTATTTATTCTCCTTTACCTCTCACAGAGATTTAGGGAGAGACGCCCTCTGGCCGTCGAAACACTCATATATCAAAGCAAACTTCTGTAGATGCTGGAAATCTAAAATAAAAATAGGAAATGCTGTAAATACTCCGGGTTGGGCATCACTGATGGAGAAGTGGCCCTCAAAATCATGGATGTATTGGTGGTCATCTTCTCACCAACATATCGTCTCACAAACATTTCCTACAGACTGGAGGGTAGTTGATGTAACCCCTCTATTTAAAAACGGAGGCAGAGACAAAATTGTGAATTTTTGACCAACAGCTTGACATTGGTAATGGGGAAAATGCTGCAGCACATTGTAAAAGATTTAATAGCTGAGCATTTGGAAAACAGTTGCAGGATTGGACAGAGTCAGCATGGACTTATAAAAGGGAAATAATGCTTTATAAATTCACTGGAATTTTTCAAAGATATAACTCGTAGAGTTGATGAGAGGGAGTCAGTGGAAGTCATTTATCTGGACATTGAAAAGACTTTGGACAAAGTCCCACATAAGAGATTTCAGGATAAAATTGAAGTACATAGGTTTAGGGGTAGTGTATTGAAACATACATAAAACTGATTGGCAGTCAGGAAACAGAGTAGGAAATAAACAGATCTTTTTCCAAATGGCAGGCAATGATGTGGAATATACAGGGATCAGTCCTAGGACCCCAGCTATTCACAATATTTTTAATCACTTAGATTAAAAACTAGATTAGATTAAAAACCTTAGATTAGGAACTAAATGTAATACCTCCAGATTTGCAAATGATACAAAGCTGGGTGGAAGGCTGAGCTGTGAGGAAGATGCAGGCATGCTTCAGTATGATTTGGAGAGAATGAGTGAGTAGACAAATGCATGGCAGATGCAAAATGATGTGTATAAATGTAAGTTTATCCATTTTGGTAGCAAAAGCAGGAAGGTGGAATATTATCAGAATGGCTATAAATAGAGAGAATGGAACTGTGCACCGAGATCTAGGTGTCCTCATACACCAGTCACTATAGGTAGTTATGTAGATGCAGCAGGTGGTGAAGAAGACAAATGGTATGTTGGCCATCATAACAAGAGGATTTGAGTAAGAAGCAGAGATGTCTTGCTGCAATTGTATAGGGTCAGACCAAATCTGGATTATTGTGTGCAATGTTGGTCTGCTTATTTGAGGTGAAATGCTCTTAGTATAGCGGGAGTGTAGCAAAGGTTTGCCAGACAGATTCCTGGGATGGCAGGACTAATATTTGAGGAGAGGTTGAATCAGTTAGAATTATTCTTGCTGGAGTTCAGAAGAATGTGGGGAGTCTCACAGAAATTTACAGAATTTTAACAGGACAAGAGAGGGTAGATGCAGGAAGATGTTCCCAATGATGGGGGAGGCCAGAACCAGGGGTCACAGTCTGTTACAGGTAAACCATTTAGAACTGAAATGAGGAGAAGTTTCTTCACCCAGAGAGTGCTGATCTTGTGGAATTCACTACCACAAAAAGCAGTTGACGCCAAAACAATATATACAAAAACAGAAGTTGCTGGAAAAGCTCAGCAGGTCTGGCAGCATCTGTGAAGAAAAATCAGAGTTAACATTTCAGGTCAGGTGACCCTTCCTCAGAACTGAAACATTATATGATTTCAGGAAGGAGTTGGATATAGCACTTAGGCGAAAGTGATCAAAGGATATGGCGTAGACCTACTCCTGCTCCTATTTTCAATTTCTCTTTTGTATGAGAGAGGAAAACAGACAATATTTCATGTCTGTGATCTGTTATCAGAACTGAAATAAGTTAGGAATGTAATAGATTTCATTCTTTCTTATCTCATTAATTTGTGCTTTGGTTTTGCATCATGATCTCCGTAGTTTAATCTCCCACGCCTTCATTCTATCACAGACTTTACCTTCTGTTCTTCATTCTGACCACGTCCGTTACGTTTGGTGATATTTCTAACTTATCTCAGTTCTGATGAAAGGTCACAGGCCAGAAATGGAACTCTGTGGAGAATCACATGCCCTTGCCCACGGGAGTATTGGAACTGGAATGGAGAGTGGCAGGTGAAAACCTTGTTGCCTTCCTGCCTGCACCTCGGTCCATGGAGGGAAGGTCCATGGCAGCCTTCCTGCCAAAAACCAATTCCCACCCTCCACCCCTGACTCTCACTGCTATTAGTACAGAGATGGTGGGTGACTCGCCATGCAGGGTTCAGAGTGTAAACCATGGCAGGCTGCTTTGTGAGGGGGTTCGGAGCGTAGCAGAGGTGCCCGGGTTTAGGGGACAGCTCAGTGAGGAGAAAATCCCTCATTCAACGTGACATAGGCTCGGGAAGTGAAGGGTGGACATGCTGCAAGCTACCCCTCCCCCCCGACTACCTTTCCACGCACACCCACCCGGCTGCTTCCCCTCCCTCCCTACCTTCTTCCTGCCATCTGTCACCTATGACTGGGTCCGTCCTTGATCTGAGGCCTCTGGAGGGGCTGTAGTACAGGCAGAAGCCACCAGGATATTGATGAGTACCTTAAGGGCTGCTGGGTTCTGATTGACTGGCGATATTCAGGGGCAGGGACCTTGTACACTGGGAAATGCCTGCTGCAGGACTGCCGAGTGTGGCACAAGATAAGGCCATGCTTCTTAATAAGAGGCAGTCCAGGCTGTTGCTGGATCTCCAGCCAGTGGTCAAGGCACCTGTCCCCTTTGCCAAATTCCATTCTCTATTCCTCTATCCACAGATGATGCCAGATCAGCTAAGTATTTCCAGTATTTTCAGATTTCATTTTAAAGTGAAGTCTTGCTAGATATGAAAAATCATCTCCTACTGTTGTTGTGTAATAAACTTCTTTGGACTGGTTCTGTGAAGGAGGCGTTAGCTGTGAAGCCAAGAGTGGGATGTGGTACTGCCTTACTTCTATTTTTAGCACTCAGTATAACCCAGAAACGTTTTTCACTATCATCTCAGAGAAACACATTTTCAAGACTAAATGGGTGGTCCAAGTTGTTTAAAAGTGTGTAAGAAGAGAAACATTTTCCATTCCAATTCCAACCCCCCTTTCTAACACGATATTCCTTGAATCAAGCAAAAGTAGCATGCAATGCAAAAGGAGCTGTTAGTATCTTTCAAGCTCTATCCACATGAAGCCAAGACAAACAAGGCTGAGGTCAGGAAGGAGTGGAGGAGGGATTTTTGGGGAAAGAGTGGGAGTGGTGTTAGTTCAGAAAGTGCAATCTTGCCAGATCTACCATAGCAGGTACCAACAAGCAGGTCTGGAGCCAGACAAGACTTAGAAAATCAAGTCATTTAAAATAAATTGCTGATACCTTGTGTTCTAGGAGGAACAAGAATAAAAGGTCAGATAGTTTCAGGCATCCTAAACGCTTGTCCACATAACTGCACATTTAGACTTAAGCTTGTTTATTTGTTTAAATTGTAAAAGAGTTTGGTCTGACTTGCATGTCTGAATGGAAATGGTGTAGATTGAATTAAATGGTTACAAGATAGAAAAACATCATTATTTCTCAGCAATGAGGGAAACAGTAACGGTCATGAGCATTGCTTAGTGAGCACAGGGGAAGGTCCAAACATTGGAGAACTTTTTTTGAAATGAGATGAAGGTCACACTGAGAAATCAGGGACCAAAGAGAGGCCCCACCATTGTGGAAAAGTTACTGAAAACATATATCAGGATGTCATTGGCAACCACCTACAATAGTCAGGCCTGACAGGAGAGAACCAATTTCAGGAAACAAAAATGTTTAACAAACCTAATCACTTAGTAATAAATGAATGGTCTCTTCCTAGACTATCATAAAGGTACAAGAGAGAAGCAACAGTTCAGAAACAAAGATCAAAGAGAGAGTGAGAAGGCAAAAGAAAGAGAATGAGAGAAGTAAGGAGAAGAAGAGAAAGAAAAGGAGGGACAGAGATAAAGTTCCCATCTAGAGTATACTCTTTGTTTTGTAGTCCTCAGTGCTCCTTCCTAGGAGTATTCAACAAGGAAAAGTTGATCCACCAGCTGATGGAAGATGATAGGTGATGGACAGCAGGAAATTTCCTTGCCAATATTCAACCAGATGCCTTAAGATTTCATTGAGTCTAAAGTGAACACAAAGCGAAGGGCCATTTCATCTGACTCTATGCTATTATGCCTCATCTCTATTGGATTTGCTCTTATGGTCGGCCAAAACATATGTTGCGGGGTGGAAGAATCTTGCACATTCACTGTCAAGTGTGATTCAGTGCATATGTCAACTTCAGGTTGTTGCCTGCCTAGTCTGAGGACAGCTCTCCCAATTTTGGCACATGTCTCCAGACGTTCATGAAGACGACTTTCATGGATTATCTGGCCTGGTTGTGCCTTGGTAATATCCAGTGGCGAAGCCAATGCTTTGCTGCTCTGTCAGTTTTATTATTGTTTTTTGAAGCTGTATGATATAGCTGAGTGATCTGCGGGACAAAGCACAATTAAAAATCAGCCTCATTTATGTGGGCCTGAATTCACATATGGGCCAGATTTTCTTCTCTGTAGAATGATAGTGAATCAGGTGGGTATTTATGACAGCACGGCGGTTTACCAATTATCTTTACTGATGCTGGCTTGTTATTCTAGATTTTTTTTTAACCAACATACACTTGATGGTAAGGTCCTGGGGAGTGTTGTTGAACAAAGGGACCTTCGAGTGCAGGCTCATAGTTCCTTGAAAGTAGACACGATAGTGAAGAAGGCATTTGGTATACTTACCTTTATGGGTCAGTGCACTGGTACAGGAGTTGGGAGGTCACTGTTGTGGCTGTACAGGACATTGGTGAGGCCACTCTTGGAATACTGCATTCAATTCTGGTTTCCCTGCTATAGAAAGCTATGTTGTGAAACTTGAAAGGGTTCAGAAAAGATTTACAAGGATGTTACCAGTCCTGAAGGGTTTGAGCTGTAGGGAGAGGCAAAATGGGCTGGGGCTAACTTCCCTGGCGCATCGGAGGCTGAGGAGTGACCTTATAGAAATTTATAAAATCTTGACAGGCATGGATAAGGTGAATAGCAAAGGTTTCTTCCCCAGGGTAGGGGAGTCCAAAACTAGAGGGCATAGGTTTAAGTTGAGAGGGTCAAGATTTAAAAGGGACCTAAAGGGCAACTTTTTCATACAGAGGTTGGTGAGTGTATGGAATGAGCTGCCAGAAGAAGTGGTGGAGGCTGGTACAATTACAACATTTAAAAGGCATCTGGATGTCTACATGAAAAGGAAGAGTTTATACGGATATGGGCCAAATGCTAGAAAATGGGACTAGATTAATTTAGGCTATGTAGTTGACATGGATGAGCTGGGCTGAAAGATCTGTTTCCATGTTGTACAGCTCTATGACTCAATAATCGATTTTAATTCCCAAGTTTCCATGGTAACTTTTGAACTCATCACTGTAGGTCATTAATTCAAGCTCTGGACATTGAAACCGGGAACAGAACCACAACGCTAGCAGCACTCAAAAGAGTTAAAAACAGAGAAGGAAGAAAATTGGCTTACAGACTTTCAGACCACAATGCAGCTAGCAGTCATGACAGACTAAATATTTTTTCTAAAAATGTAATTACATTCCTTGTCGTATTACATCAAAATGGCAAAGCAATTCTCCGTTGGTCCTCTGCTATAAATTACACAATACTGTTATTTTGTAATTACCTGTTTATATTCCATTTACACTTGCATCACCAGTGCATATATCACACAAAGCTCAAATTTATACACCAACATATCCTTAAATATTCCAATACCCATTTGAGGCTTGGACTTCCTTTATGCACTGAATGCAGTGGATTGGGCCTTGTCTCAGTGATTGCATTTCTGTCTCTCACTAAGCGGGTTACCAGATGAATCCCACTCCAAACAATCTCATGAGCTGATTTTCTGAATGGTGGTCCACAGTCTTTGAGGTAAGGGCTTTAGATGCGAGTGAAGAGGACTCCTCAGTCAGAGTCTTAGAGAGTAGGATACCAGTGTTCAGGGAGTGGAGGGACTACTCCCACTGCCTTCACATCTGGCAAGTCTATCTCTTGATCAGGCTCACTATCTGGCCAGAGAGGGACAATCGCAAATAGAAAAATGCCTTTAGCTGATGCCAGTATCACAAAGCAGAGCACAATCTTGTTCTGGAATATTGTCTTGGCCATCTGGTATTACAACCACACTGTCATTGGCCTCTGACAAGTCCATAGTAATACCACAAAATATTATCATGTTTTAGAAGATATAGCAGAGAACAAACTATCTGTCGACCTCCCTCTGCTGCTAAATGATTGTTCCTAAAAAATTAATCCTCTAAAAGTGTTGTTTAAATTCTATGTATGTCTTCAATGGCTATCTTTCTTATTATCAGCTTTGGGGAACTGCTGTTCAGTCATGACCCACAGCTTCAGGCCATAACCTTGTAAAGCAGCAGCGACAGAAAAAATGATTCTGAATATTGTTGACAAATGTCCACAGTTGCTGTGATGGGTCTCTGGCAGGTATTGGCAGGATGAACTATAAAACACATTGGTCACCTCCACCACTCCATCTGACCAAGGTAGACAGCCCATATCTCATTTGAGACTTTTTAAATGTCATTGAATCAAAATCTCAAACAGTGGACTCGAATTTTCAGCGAATATGAAGGAATGGTATTTGCCATTAATTGTATTTACAGCTGCCCACTGACTTTTCACAGACTTTTCAATGGTAACTTCCTGTAATCCATGTCAGATCCAATGCAGCATCATCTGCAGGTGATTTGTGTTTTATTCATTCACAGGTTCAGGGCGTTGCTGGTTAAATCAGCATTTACTGTCCACCCCTAGTTGTTCAGAGGGCAATTAAGAGTCAACCACATTGCTGTGGGCTTGAGTCACATGTAGGCCAGACTAGGTAAGGACAGTAGTTTTCTTCCCGAAAGGACATTTGTGAACTAGATGGGTTTCCTGCCAATTGAGAAACGGACTCATGGTCATCATTAAACTCTTAATTCCAGTCAACTTTTCCAGATCTGAAGGGTGAGAGAGCAAGGAAAGCAGCAGCACACTCTTCAAACAATCAGATTAAACAATCCTGATTTGAACTGTTTAAAATGAGTTTTAATTCATCCATGTACATAGAATTAAAATTAAGGCCACTCACATTCTAAAACAAGAGGTATGGGAATATTTCCACTGGAGCATAGGAGGTTGAGGGTGACTTTATAGAATCATACAGCATGGAAACAGACCCTTCGTTCCAACTAGTCCACGCTGACCATAATCCCAAACCAAAACTAGTCTCACCTGCCTGCGTTTGGCCCAAATCCCTCCAAAACATTTCTTATTCATGTACTTATCTAAATATCTTTTAAACGTTGTAAATAAATGGAAACAGACCCTTCAGTTCAACTTCTCCATGCCGACCAAGTTTTCCAAACCAAGCTAGTCCCATTTGCCTGCATTTGGCCCATATCTGTCTAAACCTTTCCTATTCATACACCTGTCCAAATGTGTTTTAAATGTTCTAACTGTACCTTGGTCGGCATGGATAAGTTGGACCAAAGGACTTGTTTCCATTCTGTATGACTCTGTAATCACAGAATTGTTACAATGCAGAAGGAGGCCATTTGGTTATTTTAAAACCGAAAGAACTGCATATGCTATGAATCAGGAACAAAAACAAATTTGCTGGAAAAGCTGAGCAGGTCTGGCAGCATCTGTGGAGGAAAAAAAAACAGAGTTAACGTTTTGGGTCCAGTTCTAAGGAAGGGTCACTGGACCTGAAACGTTAACTCTGTTTTTTCCATCACAGATGCTGCCAGACCTGCTGAGCTTTTCCAGCAACTTCTGCTTTTTGTTCCATTTTGTTATTTGTTGGGGCATTTGTTCTATTACCTTATCTCAATGTCGTGCCTTTTCCCACAGCACTGCACACTACTTCTATCCAAATAATCATTCAATGCTCTCTTGAATACCTCAGTTGAACATGCCTCCACATTTCCAGGCAGTAAACTCCATGCCCTAACTACTTGCTGTGTGATTCTTTTTCTCACACATCCTTTCTATTTTTGCACATCGCTTTAAATCTATGCCCTCTCCGTTGTTTTTGTTTTCTGAACAGGAACAGTTTCTCCCTATGCGCTCTCTCCAGCCCACTGATGATTTTGAAAACTATCAAATCTCTTTTTTTCTCCAAGGAGTACAGACCCACCTTCTTCAATCTATCATCTTAACAGCAGTTTCTCATTCCTGGAATCATTCTTGTAAATTGCCTCTGCACTTTCTCTAATGTTTTTGCATCTTTCCTATAACGTGGTACCCACTATTGAACACAGTACTCCAGCTGAGGTCTACCTAGTATCTTGCACAAGTTCAACATCTCCTCCCTGGTCTTATGCTCTATGACTCGATTAATAAATCTGAGAAACTGAATTAGAAAAAATAAAGTTAGTATATTTAACTCTTTGTTAAAACAGAAAACAAAATAAAGAAATGGAAAGAAAGATGAATTAAGAAACATAGAAAAACAAGAGGAAGTTAAATAAATGTATTTAGGTTTAGATACCAAACATTAATTACATTCTACATTAATGATACTCCCTTGCGTGTCTGGTGTTCGCTTGTCCCAGTATGGTCACTTTGTCCCAGTCGAACTGATGGCCCTCATTGTCTGTGTGTATTGAGACAAGTGAATATTGGTCGTGTCTTTTTACTGCCAGCTGGTGTTTGTGTATCCTGGTCATCAGTTTCCTCCCTGTTTGTGCAAAGTAATGTTTATTTCATTTGCTACATGGTATTCTGTATAACACGTTGGTCTTGTTTACTGTCGGTATGGGGACTTTAGTTTTTGATAACATTTGGCACAATGTTGCTGTAGGTTTGTGTGCAATCATGATCTTATGCAGTCTTAGGAGTCTGATAATCATAGCTGATATATTTTTGATGTAGGGTAGCGTTGCTAGTGACTTCTGTTCAGTAGAAAAGTAGAGGAAACCCACCAAATTGTCAACATCCTCACAAACATAAATTTCACCATAGAGGAAGAAAACAAGCAAATCCCGTTCTTAGACGTAATAGCAGAGAGACTGACTAATTGTGAACTCCGGACAAGAGTATACAGGAAGGCCACACACACGGACCAAATCCTTAACTTCAATAGCAACCACCCCACCTTGCACAAACAGAGCTGCATCAAGACACTATTTAAATGAGCTGCATCACAGTGCAACACCCCACAGAACTCGGGACAATGGAAGAGGAACACCTGCACAAAGTTTTCACCAACAACGGATTACCAAGAAGTTTTGTCAGCAGATGCATACAAAACAAGCGACAGTCAGAGGACACAGTACAACAGAAGACACTAGCAACGCTACCCTACATCAAAAATATATCAGATATGATTACCAGACTCCTAAGACTGCATAAGATCATGATTGCACACAAACCTACAGCAACACTGTGCCAAATGTTATCAAAGACTAAAGTCCCCATACCGACAGTAAACAAGACCAACGTGATATACAGAATACTGCGCAGCAAGTGAAATAAACATTACGTTGCACAAACAGGGAGGAAACTGATGATCAGGATACATGAATACCAGCTGGCTGTAAAAATACATGACCAATATTCACTTGTCTCAATACACACAGACAATGAGGGCCTTCAGTTCAACTGGGACAAAGTGACCATACTGGGACAAGCGAACATCAAACATGCAAAGGAATTTCTGGAAACTGGGTTTTCAACACGGGACTCCATTAACAAATGCATAGAAATAGACCCCATATACAGAGCGGTGCTATAACAACAGAACCGGAAGCAACAAGACCATCACACCCACAGGATCTTGTAAATCCGCAAGGAAGCAGAACACCAATGCTTTGATTCGAGGTCGCACTGCTGATGTTGCCTTGAAGGGTAACGAAAATCTGCACATGGTTCGGCAAGCTAACGAACAACTGCATCCATAACCTGAGCTACAAATTTTCGTTAAGACCTTAAAAATGATACTCCACTTGTTTAAATAAAAACCCAATTTTCAGTATCATTGTGCTCGGCAGTAATTAAGACTTAACATACCATTTTTTAAAAATCAAATTGCATGTACCAGCCTTAATATTTTCTAGGGTGACTATAGATAATCTGTGGGTAAGTACGTTGATATCACATTTTTGCAAGAATTTTACTGACATTAACATGTCACCACTCTATTGTAGTTTGTGAAGGAACAGGGTAAACCAGTCATTTCTTTCCCCAACAATATTTGGACAGAGTATAGCAAAAGCCCTATTGTAATTGTTTGCACTGTTGGCTTCACCTTTATACAAAACTGACAAAATGTGATTACTGTTTATTGAATACTTGCTAACTCTAAATCTTGAAAGAAGTCTCTGTTTTCTGTAATATATGCCCGCACAATTGTAAAATTATTAGCAAAAGGTAATTTATGTTCAATATATTTTGTTATTTATTTTAATCATACAGGCAACATCATTAATTATCGAATATGTTATATTTTCACTTCTAACATTTTTTGCCTATATTACATTTTGGGTCAGGTAACACACGATCAGATGTAAAACAAAGTTATTAGTCTCACCTATTTCCCTTGAAGTACTGTTCAGTGGTAAAAGAACACCCATCTTCTACTAATTGTGACATTTTCGACATCAACCATTCAGTGACTTCAAAGTGGAAGTACTAATTTTATGAAAATTTCAGCACATCTGTGTTATTCCACTGGGAAATGAGCTGAGATTGTGCTGCACTCATTTCATGTTTGACACTAACAAACAACATAGACAGGAAACTTACATCTTTAAGTCAGTGCTAGATATAGGTCTTGGAGATGAAAAGGAAAGCTATCCAACCTACAGTTCTAACCACTACTCTTGATCCTACTTTGGAATATTGAATCATGCAGTATTTAATGTAAAGTGAAATATCTGAATAAAGAACAAATTTCACACATAATAATTCTATATTTTTTGTGTCACAAGTTTAAATAAGCTGGTATTTTGAGTTAAGTAAGAAATACAGTAAAGTGCTAAAATGGAATTACCAGATATTTTTACACTAAGTAAATTTGTAACAAGAATAGACCGGCCATAATAAAATGCTTCGTTTACAGAGGGCGAAATACAAATCCCATACTAACCATCTGACTCCATGGCACATACATGGCAAACATCAAAGTATGACACCAAATCTAAAGAAAAATGGAAGTTGAATGATGTATCGTGTTAGAGATTGGCCTCCCAGCTTTGCGAACTGTTCAAGATAGCTCAGGCTGAGGAAATGCAATTCTGCTGCTGTTTGGGACAACCTAATGCAAATGCATTTGCACAAACAATCCAGCTGAGAATGGTGCAAGAAGCTGGCAAATCCATACATTGGGTTTCTTTGCTAATTACTGTAAACGACCTTAAATATTCGCTGTCTCCACCTTTAATCTCTCTTTTAACTGAATTGAATCTCATGCTGGTATACTACTCCCTTCTTGTAATACACTCTGGGTAAAAACAGCGGCGAATTGTGGTTTGGATCTTCACTGACCAAATATTTTAAACATTAAATGGGTTTGAGAGGAACCAAATTATAAAAGTAAACTTGGCAGAAATTAAATAAACTGTGTAAACATGGCAACCTGCTTCAATGAATGAAAAGATAAACACCGTACCAGAAGTCATGAGTCCAAATGTAGGTAGAACTGAGAAAATAACTGAGTGCCAAGGCCACCCTGTTTTCCTTGCTATGGCAAGGTGCCAGAATAAAAATATTTACAAGTTGAGAAGAGTCTGACTGTGTGAGACCAGAGATCTCAAGACTGAACTGGCTTGGGCTAGCAGTTGGGCAAATTACATCTTTAGTAGTCGGGTAGTTTCTCCATGTTTTGCGCTGTAATAAAAACATACGAAAGGATTTCCTGAGGGCAGAGGGGTAGTACGTATTGCATTGACTGATTCAATGATACCTGGGCCACAAGGAAACCCAACCAGCAAGGAATTATATCCGAGATAAAAGGTACTGCAGATGCTGGAGAATCCGAGATAACAAGCGTGGGGCTGGATGAACACAGCAGGTCAAGCAGCATCATAGGAGCAGGAAAACTTGACGTTTCGGGCCTGGATTGTTTCCAGCTAGGGCATACTGATAATGCTATTGTACTTTGATTCTACTCTTCAGCATCTGTCAAATCTTACTTACACTAAATACAATATAAGCATTGACACCAATAAATGTATTACTTTGAACCTTATGAAACTTGAAAATAGAGGTTAAATGGTTAATTTACTCTAATACTCCAAATTACCACAATGGTATATGCCTATAACACAAAGTTACCCTCAGTCCAGCATTTTTTTCATTATTCTTTCACAGGATAAAAGTGTCACTAGCAAGACCAACATTTGTTGCCCATTCCTAATCGCCATCTTTAATAGTGACCACGTAACCACTGTCAGCAGTTGTCGACTTTTAACTGCACTTTGGGCAATTAGGTATGGGGCAATAAATAGTGGCCTAGCCAGCAAGACTCACACACTATGAACACATTTTTGAAAGAAGTGTTCTTGACTTGCTGGACCATTTCAGAGGGTAGTTAAGTGAAAACTACATTCCTGTGGATCTAGAGTCACGTGTAGGCCAGATCAGATGAGAATGTCAGACATCCTTCCCTAAAGGACGTCAGTGAACCAGACGAATTTTTAATACAATTAATCATGGTTTCATGCCACCATTAGTGAGACTAGATTCCAAGTTCTTTTTTTTTATCAACTGAAGTTAAATTCCACCAACCGTCATGATGTCTTTTGAACCCACGTTCCCAAAGACGACAAAACCATCAGATGTAGGACCATTCGGCCTTTTGCGTCTGTTCTGCAGTTCAATTAGATCATGGTCGGTCTAATAATTCCTGCCTTTTCCCCAATGCTCTTTTCCCCTTACTTATTAAAAATCTGTCTATCTAAGCCTTAAAAATATTCAATAACCTGGGCTCCACAGCCTTCTCTGGTAATGAATTCCACAGATTCAACACTGTTTCTCCTCCTCATCTCTGTCCTAACTGGGTGACTCCTATAATGAGATTACGCCCTCTGGTCCTAGACTTTCCCACAAAAGAGAAACACCCACTCGGCATTTGTCTCATCAAGCCTGCTGAGAATCTTAAATTTTCAGAAAGATCACCTTTCATTTTTCTCAAGTCCAATGAGCACAGGCCCAACCTACTCAACCTCTCCTCTTCAGACAATCCCCACAAACCTCGAGTAAATCTAGTGAACCCGCACGACTGCCTCCAATGCCTGTGCATCTCTCTTCAGGTAAAGGAACCAAAACTGCTCATATTATTCCTAGTGTGGTCTAACCAGTGCCATGTATAGTTTTAGCAAGACTTCCATATTTTTATAGGGAAGGTAAAATACTGCAGATGCCACAAATCTGAAGCAAACACAGAGAATACTGGAAAAATTGAGCAGGTCTGTAGAGAGAGAAAGAGAGTTAACATTTTAAATCTGGTCTGATTCTTTAGCAGGCAATGATTTCACTTGCCATGTCTAAATACAGGGTGTCTCTGGATTGATTGTACTTGTCAAAAATGGATAAGGCAAAGGGGTACAAGTATTTCTGCAGATATCCGCTGATGAGCAAGTTCTTCAAGAACAGTATCTGGTAAGAGGCCGTAGAAATTGGGCATGAAAGATGCCACAGGAGCAAGGTAGGCAACAAGTGAAGCAAAGTGGTATGATTGGGTGATCAAATTCAGAATGCTTCGTGGCGAGGAGCCCTCCAAAAAACTCCATGCAACATGGCCTTTGTCAAAAAAAATAAGATTCAGCCCAATGTTTTACTTCTCATCTTGTTCTGTTGATCCCCTGTGCATGTACCACTCTTCACGCAGAAAGAGCATAGTTGGGTTGAAGATACATCTGTGCTCTAATGCTAATAACAGAATCTGTACTTGCTGTGTCAGGCCTCCAGGCCCTGGAATAACCTGGCAATGATATCATGGAGCTGCATATCATTGAGCATAAATAGCACAGTGTGGGTAGAATTAGAACGCTCTAGAAGAATAGAGCAGAATTACAATAGATCCTATACTAAACTAGAACTTTAGAAAGCCGTGAGAGAATGCGTCCTTACCTAAAGTACTGTAAGGTTAGAGCCTGGTTTAAATATTATTACCATATCTCACAATATTTATTAATAATGTATTATTAATAGCATTATTTTAAAGTCCAGCCCTGAAGACATTTCTTGACTTTGCCTTCTCCTCAACCAGTGGCTTGAATTCAAACTCAAAACATGTCATCAAATCACAGTGAAAGAGTACATACATCTTGGGAATTCACTGACAGATTTTCTGTCATTCATTTTAGCGGATAAAAAAGTGTGTACAAATGAAATTTCCAGAGGTGCACTGACCAAAAAGATGAGGTTACTGAATGACCCCTTCCATTTCAGCTTTTAACATAAATTGGCCTCTCTTTTTGATTGACAGGAGCTCATGTTATATGGATAATAGTTTCTGCGTCAGCCATCCTTAATTACTGTGGGACAGCCAGACTAGGGGCAGAAAAGGTAAAACTAATTGCACACAGGGAACACTCAAATGGCATAATCCATAATTTGTGCTGAATTATCCT
Organism: Ginglymostoma cirratum; assembly: GCA_024137785.1. NCBI lineage: Eukaryota > Metazoa > Chordata > Chondrichthyes > Orectolobiformes > Ginglymostomatidae > Ginglymostoma > Ginglymostoma cirratum. The sequence continues at coordinate 26,521,498 of JAHRHZ010000069.1, read as the reverse complement.
TTTTTTGTGCAGCTACATTATTTGCCTTAAAAAACTTACAACTGGTCATGCAAGAACTAAAACTTTCACATTTTGAATATCTTGTGGAACTGAACTATTTATTCCTACAGAGCTCTGAACCATAATATCTGTTATGTCAACTCTGAAATTCCGTGATAGGGTGAGTTTAGTAAAGCTTCCAACTAAAATTATTACTATGAGTATTGGTCTGCATATTTAAAAAGTACCCTGCTGAGCTGGGCCGGATATCCTGTTCACCTGCTCAAAAAATGGTTACATTGGAACAAGATGTTAGGACAAGGTGACAAGGGGTAAACAGAGTCCGTCTATTTAACTTCCATGGTTGGTGACAATAGAGATTGAAGTTCTTTTGCAGATGATAATATCTCTTGCCAATTGAAATGTACTTAAATATTTTTGCTGTGAGCAATAAGGAGGAAGTGGTAGAGGCTGGTACAACTGCAACATTTAAAAGGTATCCGGATGAGTACATGAATAGGAGGGGTTTAGAGGGATATGGGCCACATGCTGGCAAATGGGACTAGATTAATTTAGAATATCTGGTCTGCATGGACGAGTTGGACCGAAGGTTCTGGTTCAGTGCTGTACATCTCTATGAAGATATGACTTAATAACATGGTTTCCTTGTGTCAAAGAAAAAGCAAATTTACTGTTAAACTTTAGGAAAATTACGAAAAAATGTTGTCAAACATACTGCTTTCATGTAGTCACTTGTCCCTAACCTTACACACACACAGTTAAAAGAAATTAGTGTCCAATACAAAGGAGGCCATATCTAATCATCTTTTACCAAAACACAGATTTTGCAATCAGCAATGATGCACTCCACTGTACAGAAAGGCCTAAGGATACCTGTGGTGCAGATTTCATTTTAGTCAAAATCAGTTTAATTGAATGTCAGCTTAAAGGAATTTCTGGCATTCAACAATAATGACCTCATCGAGCAGACTACTGGTTGTCTTTGACGCACGAGGTTCCTGAAGCTGACAATAATTAGTTGGTTTCTTGGAAGCATTCCGTTACAGTGAATTTTGTAGTTATCAAAAATTCTCTGTTCACTGATGACTTCTTTACAGAGAACAAATGAAGACAGTAGCTACTTGTCACTTATTTGTCAAAATGCTCATATAACATTCCTTGAAATATTGGTTCCACTGAATACCCCAATAGGTTCTTTGACACAACACTATCACAGACAGACTCATCCATTATCCAACACTTTGCATTTGTTAATATCTTCCTGAGGACATGATAGTTTCTATGAGTGTCTGGCGGTAGGAAATCGCTTTTTTCCATCCATGCACCTCCCCACCCTGGAGGGTAAGTTTGTTTTATCACGTCCATCATGGAAAGTGGCCTTGCATTTTTTTTCAGCAGTTTGCCCTGTCTCAGTCCAGTTTGCAACAGCCCAACCAGTTAAAAAATTTATGTTGAAAATCATGTCTTCAGATAATAAATGTATGATTGTAAAAAAGATAAGAAAGTGAGCTCAGACCACTTTAACAACCTTGAAGCTTGGTTAATACCACACATTCGGAGTTAAAAACAGGGCCTGTGTTCTACAGAAAGTATTTTGAAATGAAGCAAAATTTTTGACAGGGAGCATGGAATAATATTTCAAATGCAAATGACCTAATTCTATTGCTAAATTACTGTGTCATCAAAACAGCCTTACATAAATGTCTTCAGTTCAGTTAGAGCAAATTTTCACTAATTTAGATCAGGTCAGTGTGTCATTCTCCAAATGATTGGAGCTTATTACTACGTAGCCTCACAAAAAAAGTATTTAACCTTCAAAAGTTGTTTGCTGCAAAGACCATCATTACTAAAGTTATACTGTTCACTTTCATATTTTGCACCTTAAAATGTTTTTCTATGTTAAAAGGTGCTGTATGAAAAATGCAAGTTTTTTTGTGAGCTAATGGACATAATTCAATTTTATTTGAATTTTCTCTCTTAAATGGGACATTATGAAGTTAGTGGAACTAATTCTGGTGTTTGAGTGACCAATATGCGGACCAATACCCACAGTGACTATTTTAGTTGAAAGTGTGACTTAACTCACTGTGGAATTTCAGAGTTGGCATTACAAAATATGGCAGTTCACAGCTCTGTCAGATTAAGTAGTTCAGTTCAAAAAGATATTCAAGATATGTAACATTTAGTTGACACGTGGAAAATACAAAACAGTTCCCAATATAGGCAGCCATGATTTTGAAGCCTTGATCCCACTTATATCTAGTTGATGAGCTATAGTGTGTGAAACAGGCAGTTTGACTGATTGAGGGTGGCCAATTTCAGACCTTCAGATTTCCCTAGCATAAGTATGAAAAGAGGAGAGAAGGGATAATTACAATCATGGAATAAGGGACTTGAGGCACGAAAATTATAATTTATTTTCAAACTCATTTTTGTTGTGCCTCTTTGACTTCATTGCCCAGAATCTGTGCAACACACTCCTCGACGAATTTTGACCTAAAATGACAATCATCTTCCTGATATCCTAATATGCATATTAAAAGAGATCTTTGATCACAAACAGGTAGGTGCCTTGGGTACTTGTGTGTCCACCCATTTCAATTTTGGGCCTAATGGAATAGTCATGCTGCAAAACACATTTTGATGGTCTTACTACCAGTGAACACCAGTCAAAACACACATACCCTCCCTGAGTATGTGATTGCTTACTAATGGGCAAAGTGAAGCATAAAAATTGCCAAGATTCATTCTACCTTTTTAAAATGCTTTGTGAAAGTTCTGCTCAATCTCGTTAAAAATGAAGAAAATTGGGAAGTGTGACTGTAAGATTTGCACTGAGCACAAGTAGGAACTTGTACTTGTGATCTCTAGACTGAACACAATTGTGAAATAAATACATTCAATCTCCTCATGTTGGGATAAATCTTCGTATTGTGAGATATAAGAACACTAAATACCACTCTGATGATTTATTGGGAAGGGTAGGTACCATGTATTGTAAATCTCCACCTCCTCAATCCCTGTTAAAAGCCAACCCGACTGGGGGAAGTGTTTGGTATTATCCCCACCAAAATGGTGGGGAGCATTAATACAACCGACAAGTCAACCACTTTTCAGCATTTACAAGCTTATCGTCACAACAAATAATACATTGTTGAACTCTTTGGAGCAATATGCTGTGAAAGGAATCAGTGAAGCTGCCAGCATTTTCAATCTATAAAGAGCAACATCCCAATGGCAAAACCATAGATTATTCCAGAGACCTGCCGCGGGATCATCTGCCCATGTAATTGTCACTTTTATGGATTTTACTAGGCATTAATTTATTAAACCTGACATCCTCTTACAAATCTTTTTTTTTTATTATTAATCCTAATGTCTCACTTGATACCACATTACAATTACAAAATGATTGATCAAACAGGCTACTATGCTGAAAGATTGGTGCCAAATATGTAAATATTAGTCAATATTTATTAATCAGGATTTATAAAATGCATTGTGCTGATTATAAAACAGATGCCTTGCTCTTCAATGGATGGTTACAAACAACACACCTCACTGCAAGTTGGATAACCAGGGGCCAAAGCAATGCCAAATTAATCATGGGCTAAATACTCTAATTGCTGCCATGCTCCAATTGTAAGCAGTTTGATTTTGTACAAAGTTATCCTCAGGCTGCTAAGAAATTTACAGCCAGCAGTCAGCACTGACAGTTATTTTGTTTATGTACCAGACTTCATGTGTCCATGTCGAATTGTATTTTGTTTCTGCTGTTCATTCTGGCAGCACTTTTCGTTTTAACATTCAGCGCAGCATCTAAGTCTGCTCTAACAAGGGGACCCTAAATATCTTTGTTGCTCACATGCTGATTGACTGCTCATGTTTTCTTTGGTTTATTTATTAAAAATGTGGCTTTTTTTCATCTCAGCAGTTGTGCCTGACACACTTTTTATTGTTTATGTCAACAGGGTAACAAAACTAAATGATAACGAAAGCTCATGATGGGACTGGGTATTAAAATATTATCCAGGGAATCCTTTGTCTACAAATTGTCACCAGAAACGAGCTGGGGCCAAAAACTGGAATGAAGTATCTCTGCAAATAAAGTGATGACAAAATGTTAAAATTATTTAAAGCCGTAAATTTTTGTATTTCGCAGCTAAATATAGCACAATAAACTTTCTGCTGAAAAAAAGCCTTTACAATGGACACTTGCTGGAAGCTATCTGTTCACTCACTCATAGGTCAATTTTCTTGGTTCACATTGGAATTCAAGAAATTAACATTCATTCAGATTTAGTCTCAAAATCACTGGCTACAAAGTACATTTTTTAAAAAAAGGCTCGTGAGCAAATGGAGAAGCTACCATCTTAAGACCACCAAAGTTTCAGACATATCCTGCCACTGAATTTCCAGACATCAGTTTTGCTTCAAATTTCAGGAAGACAGCCCACATAGCGCCAATGATCCTGCAGATGACTGGACTGCCGCGGAAATTGGATGAATATATATGAAGCCACAGCAAACAGATAAATCACCTCTGACATTTCAGTAAAGCTAACATCATTTGCAGCAGTCTATCTCAACTGCTGACACATGTGAAAAGGAATATTTAGCCATCAATTCAGGAGACAGCTGATTTGCAGCCACAGTCAAGGAGTCTAGTTCTCTGTGCCCATGCATCTATGTACTGTAGACATTCCCCATGGCAGAGCTCTTAACGGTTGCAGTATTTGAAATATCAGTGTAATTATCCATCAGTACTGCAGTTCTACACAGTCCTTTAAATCGGGTTCCAAGCACATCCGATACTGTTTTATAAAACATGCAGGAAAATCACAACAATTAAGCCGGTGATCGTCAAGAAAAGATGGATTAGTCAGAGGAGGATAAGAACATGCAATTCCTCACACATAGCTTCTGAACTCATCTTTGCTGTTACAGGAAGCCATCTCAAAAGGAAGAAAGAAATATAGAAAATGGTTGCCCTCTCACATTCTTATCAAATACCAGGCTGTTGCTACTCTTGGACCAGAACCGATGGAGGACTATCAAGCAAAGATGCAGAAATTGGAATGCTGTCTGTCTTTTAAAAGGCTCTGACATGTTTCAATTGACTTTCACATGAAATGAGCAGAATTAAGTACATTTCAGCTACTCATGTTAACCTCCAATGGACCAGTTAAGGTCACATTGAATTGTGATTTCTTAGTTTTCATACTAATGTGGTATTACTACGTTCACACATAGGCTTCACAGACAACATTCAACACTTTAGCGTTTGAACGAGAATAAATAATTTTCCGAGGGGAAGGTACACTAGAACTTCCCACACTACTGAATTGACAAACACCATTTGCAAACAGGCTGACGTACAGGTTGTAAAACAAATTTTAGTTTATTGCTCATTAATTATAAGATATATTCTACTTGTGATCAGACCTTCATTACCACAAGCAGTAGGTCACTGAATTTTTAAGTTCTGAGGAAGAGTCACTGAACCAGAAACATTAACTCTGATTTCTCTCCACAGATGCTGCCAAACCTGCTGAGCTTTTCCAGGAATTTCTGTCCTTGTTTTTGAATTTTTAAATGTTTACCATGATGTTTGAAGAAAATAGCACAAAACAGTAAACAAAGACATTTTCCATGCAGTTTTACACGAGTGACTAAAGTTTAAAATCATGTCAGTCAATCCAGGACTTATTAATTCATTTTTAAAGTATCAACGTACATAGTTAAGTTTATTTTTCTTCAAATATATAAAGAGTATGGGGATTTTTTTTTAGAAAAAATTAATTTGTCTATCTCCATTACATAATAATTTTAATTCCATCTCAATTGCTACATGATTTTTCATTCTTTCTCATTTTAATTTTTGCTATATTTTTCCTTCCTTTGTTAGATTACTCATTGCTTTGACACTTTTATTTTCCATCATTATGGTTTTCTAGTCATTGATTTTTACACTATTTCCTCCCTTTAGCATCCATTTTGTCTTCTGCTTCAAATGGTGTTTTTATTAAGTAGCCAAAGCATTAGGTGAAAGAATGTTCGGATCAATTATTGCCAAGAGAAAACTGGGACAGCAGCCAAACGTGAGAAGCAGAGAGACGTCTCTTACACAGAGGTAAGCTTTCAAACTGAGTATTGTTAATTTAATCTTCAAGTCATTTTAAACCACCACAGTCACATTGAGGTACGGAGAAGTACAGTTTATATGGCAATATTTTAGACTGAAGCTTAAAATAAGGCATTTGTGTCTAAAGAACAAAATAATAAAAATAATACTGAATGTTCTATTTTGCACAATATACAAAATGCTCCATGCTGAAACTACCTTTTAAATGTGGAGGCAAAGTGCTCCCATAAATTGAATCCACTAGGCACAATAAGTACACAAGTCCTTCATAGGACAGCACATCAAACTGCTCAGTTATACATCAATGGGCATTCCAGAACAAGCAGCCAATTTATAACTGACAAGCATGTCGCACTAACGATTCAAGTTAAAACTGACTGCTGAGAGAATTTGACCCACACAAGCTAAAGACATGACTTGAGCAACATCAACTGAAATGACATCTCAGAAAGGTGCAGTGACAGTAATGTAACCCATTTCAAGTGATTTTAAAAAAGGCAACTTTAAATTTTCCCCTCATTGTCCTTTAATTCCCTAATTGCCATCTTTTCAAGTGTAGCGCTTTATAGGCGTTGGGGTTTTTAAAATAAAATTTACAAAACCTAAAAGATTAATGTGTTCTGTTGGGGTTTTGCAACATTCCAGTGAAATATGCTTTGCATTAATATCTTGTTTAGGAAGACAGAGGGTAGATCATTGAAAGTGGCAGAAGTGCAAAACTGTGTATAAAACCAAAAAACACAATGATTTATCTTTATTTCTGAATTTTAATAGAAACCACCACATTTCCTGAAAAATCACACACTATAAATGTCAGTAAATTATCTTCTTCTAACCTGGACAGCATCTTTGATGGCATGACAGCTGGTCCCTTCATGGAAACTCAGTAACAGGATTAGGCTATTTGGCCCTTTGAATGATTCACTTTTCAACGTGATCATGTCGGATCTGGTTATGGTCACAGCTCCAATTTTCTGCCTCTAGTCCATAACTCTTGATTCCCTTGATTATCAAAAATCTATCTAACTCAGCCTTGAATAAATTTAAACACCCACCTCACCGCTATCTTCTAGGAAAGATAACTTCACCACGAAATTACCTACAGACAGAAAAAGACAGTCTCCTTTCTGTTTTAGAAGGAAGGCAGTGTCCTCCAGTTTTAGTCTCCTCCATTAGAGGAAACATCCTTCCAGTTTTAATCCTTTTCAGTGCCCTCAGGATCTTATATGTTTCAACAAGATCACCTCACGTTCTTTGAAACTCTCATGTGTATTGACCTAACTTGCTCAATCTTTCTTCAGAAGGTAACCCCTTCACTCCAGGAATTAATCGAGTTGACCTTCTCTGAACTGGCTCTAAAGCAATTATACCTTTAGGTTTCCAAATAAGGACACCAAGACAGTTCACAAGACTCTAAATGTACAACTGCAGTAAAATTTCGCTATTTCCATATTCCATTCTCCTTGTAAAAATGACCACATTCCATTTGTTTTCCACTTGCTATACATGTATACTAACTGAGAGGCATGTACCAAGGTCCTGTAATGTATTTCCATTTAAATATTTTACTGCTTTTTTTTATCTTGCCTGCTAAATTGAATAAAATTTTCCTTCTATGGAAAACAGAAGATGATGGTGCCATGCCCAGTACAGGCATATAGATGTTACAAATGTAAACACTTTAACTTTAAATGGGGACGAATCAGCTTTTAAGATGGTTGGCAACAGTCACTCATCACTTAGTGAAGACACTAAGCTGGGTGGCATTGTGTGCTATGAGGCTGTAGCATGACTTGGACAGACTGGCTGACTGGGCAACTACTTGGAAAATGCAATATAATGTGGATAAATGCGAGGTTACTTACTTTGGTCTCAAAAACAGGAAGGTAGAGTAATATCTAAATGGCGGCAGTTTAGGAGAAGGTCAGGTGCAACAAGACCTGGGTATCATGGTGGAATACTCACTGAAGGTTGGCATGCAGGTGCAGTAGTTGGTGAGGAAAGCTAATGGCATGCTGGCCTTCATAGCAAGAGGATTTGAGTATAGGAGTAGGGATGTCTTGCTGCAGTTGTGCAGAGCCTTGGTGAGGCCACACCTTCAGTACTGTGTGCAATTTTGGCTCCTAGTCTGAGGATGGACATTCTTGCTATTGAGGGAGTGCAGCGAATGTTCACCAGACTGATTCCAGGGATGGCAGGACTGACATATGAAGACAGACAGAATCAACTAAGCTTGTATTCACTGGAATTTAGAAGAATGAGGGAGCATCTCATAGAAACATATAAAATCTTGATGGGACCAGACAGGCTAGATACGGGAAGAATGTTGGGGAAGTCCAGAACTAGGGGCAAGTCCAAGAATAAGGGGTATGTCATTCTGGATTGAGATGAGGAAGAATTTCTTCACTCAGAGAGTTGTGAACCTATGGAATTCACAGAAAGCTGTTGGGGTCAGTTCGTTAGATATATTCAAGAGGGAGTTGGATGCGGTCCTTGCAGCTAAAGGGATCAAAGAGAATGGAGAGAAAGCAGGAGTAGAATATTGATGATCAGCCACAATCATATTGAATGGCCCATTCCTGTACCTTTTTCCTAATTTTCTATGTTTCTATATTGGGTAATTTGATAATATTGGCTACAGATAAGACCCAAACTGAAGCAAATAACTCTTTAAAATATGAATAATTCTAACCACTCATGAAACTCAAATTCTTTCATTCAGGATGAACTGTAAAAATGTGGGATGATGATATGCCAGCTGAGTCACCTTCCTGGACAAGTATTGTGTGATGTAAGTTGTGTGATTTATATCTTTTTTAATATCATTTGTTTCAGAGTTTGCCTTTTGAACCAATGGGATGTGCATTTTTGTCTGTGCATATGAAAGGGAATAACGATTAACTTGTCTGGAGCAATTTTTTTTAAACCATAATGAAAGAGATAGTTCCTGGATGGTTAATGGGAATTTGCTTCTATTCAGAGAACTTTAAAAGTAGACAGAATAAACATTGGAAAACATTTGGCTACTTTCAGTCAAAAAGATTAGGAATTGATTTTTTTTGTTTAGGGAAACATCCAATAGCATTTTGTTTCAGTTCACAGATGCTCTGGTTGAAGTTGGATCTATGGAACATTTTCTCCTGGAGCATGGAGTTAGTTCACAAAAGTTGGAAATAGGTTACCTCAGTGCAAGTGTTTTAGACTGAAAGTTCCACACCAGAGTGTTTGGTTTGAACCATGAAGAGTTATTCAAAGCTGATAAAGTCGAAGCTCAGTTGTGTTAATACTGAAGGAAGAAGTTATGAGATATTCCAGATTAGGGCTTGAAAGTTACGTCAAATCTGTGATGGAGAAGGGAGTTCTCTCTGGTGTTTAGGTACTATAAAGGTTTCCTTTTGGAATAGATGGGATATTGTACTATTAGTGTGTTTTGAAATCTTTCAAAGTGCATAATATGTAAAAAGCTTAGTTCATCCTATGTTGTCCTTTCTTTTGCATAATAAACTTTTTATTGTTAAAACAAGAACTGCAGCATTTTGTGCTTGTGTTTCAATTAAAAAGACTACGCTGTTAACAAACTAAGATCTATCAAACCAAAATTCAAATAGATGATTATGAAATGAGTCCCATCAACTCTTTATTGTATTTTGACCATTTCCCCACCTCAAACACAAAGACCTCAGCTGTCTCAGACACTCAGAGTGTGAAAGACACAAAACAGGAAGTGTACTGGCCTAACACACCGCCTTATTTGGAAAAGAACTTGGATTCATAAAATGTCAAGTGATTAAGACAACCATGTTTTCGCCCACTTTTACAAGTCAACAGGAGAAGCAGGTTGCAGCAGAGAAGCATTCTGAATGATACCATCTGAAACATCATCAGACCAGCTGCAGGCAACCACGAACCAGGTTACAAGACAATAAATGTGGAGCTGGAAAAGCACAGCTGGTCAGACAGCATCCAAGAAGCAGGAAAGTCAATGTTTCAGGCCAAAGCCCTTTGTCAGGACTGGGGAGGGGGAAGGGAGCCCAGAAATAAATGGGGGGAGGAGGTGGGGCTGGTGGAAGGGTGGGTGAAATGGAGATAGGTGGTTTCAGGTAGGGAGTTATTGTGGTTGGTCAGTGAGAACGGTGGAGCTGATAGGTAAGTAGGAAGACGGACAGGTTGGGGGAGGAGAGATTTTGAAGCTGGTGGTCATCAGTTAGGCCATGGGGCTGTAAGGTCCCAAGGAAAAATGAGGTGTTGTTCCTCCAGATTACATTTAGCCTCACACTGACAGTGAAGAAGGTCATGGATGGACATGTCACAAGGGGAGTGGGAAGGGGAGTTAAAGTAGATGGCAATTTTTAACAAAATAGGCAAAGAATTCTAGTCCAACCTCTTCGAACTTCACATTCATCTGAGAGCTGACGCCTAAGCAACTCAGCTACAAGAAACCTCACAGCTTACTGGGAATCTTGTGCTTTTACAAGATCTTCATTGCAGCTAAGAAATTACAGGTCTACTATGTAAGAGACCAAAACCATTGCAACTTGTATTCTTTTTCCTCATCAGTACCTTTCTGTGCATGATAGTGTGTGAGACCCTGCAATAAAATATCTGGGGCAAGAGTGTAATAATAAAAAAATTTGTGTTTCAAATTCACAAATGGTTACTGCTGGAGAAGAGAATCTTGTGCTAGAAGAGGACCAAACAGGTAATTGTTTTACTTTCACTGTGTGACCACAAGAAACAGCTTTATTCCCTTAGGAAACATAAAGAATGTTTTCAGACCTCCAATGTCGTAACCATTCCCATTAGTTCAGGAAAGGTGAATGTTTCCAACACTCCACACAACTTACATGATTTTTGGAACTCTTTCATTCATCCTGGCCAACGGGCTGCTCATCATTTACATCCCTGCCATCCTATCCAAGAATTTGTGTCACTTTCCACCAGTAATAAATTATTTAAAGCACATTGGTGAGGCTCAGTAATTACAAATTGCGCATTCTTGACATTGTTAAGGTCAGGAAATGGGATATGGGGGTGATCTGTCTCTTGTCTTGACTGCTTGAGGTTAGAATCAAACCGATAGCCTCACAATGTTAGTGGGGGGAGGTCTTCCATCCTCAAACAGTCTTTTATGAACTGATGAATATTTTTGTGGTTATGTAATAACATAGCTGATAATTTAACCAGAGAACGAAAATGGAAGTGGGTGTGTTACTTTCTCCTTGCATAACATTTGCAAGAAGAAACAGAGGTAAGATTTTAACAGTTAATTTTCAAAAATCAATAGGACTGAAGTCTGAGCCTACCTGGGCAGAATTTCACATGATGATAAAAAAAACTTAAATCATGAAGAATTAGCATTAAATCAAACTGGTTGAGTTTTGTCAAATTTTCATGATGAAGCTCAGCCAAAGGCTATTTGAATATTTATATGAACATTGACACTGATAAATGCCACAAAGATACATTTTGGCTGATCACATCAAAGTAAATGCACAGTTGCTACTATAAATATAACATCATGTCAAGTTTAATTAATAATCTTGCCCACGTAAGCAGTGTGAGTGAATTTAATGTATTGGCTTTATAGCGCTGTTATGCTATCATTACACACCAGTGCATATTCACCATTAATCTAATGTTCCTTTCCTAATGTACTTTCATGTTCCTACTTAATACTTACAACTTATACTTGAAATGGTATTTAAATATTTGGGAATTAAATAGCACTTGTATAAGTTTTAGATGCCTTGAAAATAAAAAAAACTGCAGAACCAAGATTACACATGACTGTTAGAATAATAGGCAATTGCAACACAGCAACTGGAGGCATATAATGATTTTCCCTCTTGCAAGTATTACTTGCCAAGAGAAAGAAATGACTGGCTATGGAGATTGAATATTTCTCAGCACTGCATCCAACACTTTATGTTTCGATATAAATTAATTTAGACACAATATAGAGATTCTGGTTGACATGGTTATGTGAGCTCGAGTTAACTTCTGAGGAGCAAACTCTGATACATGAGTATATTGCTTTCCATTTACAAAATCTTTGCTGGAGCAAGATGTATTAACCGAAGAAAGACTGTGAAAGGTAAGACTACAAACATTTATATGAGGCATTTTTCACTCAACCTGGTACGGCTTCAATAAGCTTTTGATCAGGAAACTTTGTAGTTTTTTCATATATCAACATGTATGCCCAAATAAACGCAGGCCTGTGTTTGGACAGCCACTGAAATACGTGACTCCTTTCAAACTTAAATCTGTAAAATTGTTCCTGCAATGTAACGTTCCAACAGATTTTGGATGTGTCTTATAAGTTAAGTGACACAAATGGAAATGGAAATGAAAGAAAGACATTGGGTTCTTAAAATACATGCTTTTCAATCTTCCAACTTTTCTAAACTGTTAATCTAGTTGTATGCAATGTGATACATCACATGTGGGAGGAACAATCCTTTGGAGGAGAACCCCACAATTTCACACACTAAAGCAGATTAGAGGAAAACATGTTCAAACCCCAGATAAGAAGCCATAACAAATACAGCAGAGGGAACCTGGAAGCCTTCCCAAGCTTTTATGTAGCTCTATTCAACTCTTGTGTCTGGTTCCTTTCTTACTTGCTCCTGTGAGTATACTTGAGATAAAAGAGTCACATTCTGTCACTATAGAGTAATATGAATTCTGTTTGTAAACATCTCTTGAAAGTAGCACTCTGACACTTGTTAGCTCTGTTATAACTGAAGAGAAGTCTGTCTGTATTGCTAGTGGTTTAGAAAAAACTAAGACTCTAGCCCCTTTACCCAAAGATTTACAAGCACACAGCAGCAAAGAGGTACACAAATGTAGTTAGTGAGTTTAGGAAAGTAGCACAGTAAGTTATAGTGCACAGCTAACACAGCCAAGCGCTATTGATAGAGAAGGAATAGGTTCTTGCTTTCTGAATGATCATACGGCTGCATCAGTTTTCTTCATATCATTGGGCAGGTGCACTGTGCAGCAATTGCTATTCAGTGTGAAATAAGATGAAAGTGTTGGCCATGCCGATCAGTTCAGCAATCAGCAAATACTTCTGAGAGTGACATATTGGCTGGTGCAACCGTCGATCACTCGTCTAGCCAGGAAGGAGGTGAAGACAGAAATGTTGAAGAAGGAGGTGACCTTTACCAGGACGCCTGTGGCAGTTGGCACAGCTCTACATGTAACCCCCAGCTGACATATGCACAGCCAGCTCCCCTCAGTTATAGCCAAGCTTCGGTGCCTGATATGGGTAGTGGTGCAATGACAGTGAGTTCCCTGGGTTTCATGCCTCTTGAGACCAGGGATATGCACTTCTTCATCTTATACAACTTTAACCTGACATACCGCTTTTGGAGCAATTTAAGACTATCAATACCTTTTCTGAATATCATGCTGTTTCTCTTTCTTATAAGATACAAATTTAAAATGTCAATAATCTTCACAACTGTACCACCAATTGCTACATGATTGCTCATTTTTCTGTTTTGATTAGTAATATAGTTGGAACATTTGATTGATGGTGACTGCCAAATAATCCTGTAGCTTTAATTTCAGCTTTCCTCTGGTTTCCTTCAAAGTCCATATTATAAGAGCCATTTTCATCATACATTTTATCTCATTCTTTCTGTTCTGCTGAGGTTGTATATATACTTCAATTACAGTAGAGTCTCCACTGAATTAGCAAAAAAAAACATATGTCTATTTTAAGCTTCACATTAACATTAACAACTGTTATGTCAGCAAAACTTGAATTAAAAATTTAAACATGTAACAAATGGATAAAAAGCCTGTGTCCCTTTGAAAGCCATATCGTGTAGGTTCTCTTAAGCCCAAAGCAGATGAATGAAAGCAACGCCTCACCATGATCTGTGTTTAGCACTGTACACTCTTCAAATGCATTAATGAAGTTAGATGAAGCTCATGCCCATGCTGGCACAAGTCAGGCTACAGAAATTTGTGCCCAACTTTTCAAATATGCCACCAGCCACGCCAGATGGAAAACATACCTCACATGGTGATGGCTGATAATGCAAGTCACCATTTTTGGAAAAATGTTCAAGTCATTCTCATCTATGAAAACATCTAAGAAGGAGAAAGATTCAAAAGAGACACGAGGGGCAAATTTTTTACACATAGTGTGATTTGTGAGTGGAATCAACTTCATGAGGAAGTGCTGAATGTGGATACAATTACAATGTTTAAAAGACATTTGGATAAGTACATGAATAGGAAAGGTTTGGAGGGATACGGGCCAGGAGTGGACAGGTGGGACTAGTTTAGTTTGGGATTATGTTCAACTTGGACTGGTTGGACCGAACGGTCTGTTTCCATGCTGTATGACTCCATGAGTCTAAGAAAGTATTCAGGGGTTTAATGAATAAACAATTTTTGTTAAATAAAATAATGTCAAAATCAATGTGGCACAGATTCTGTTGCTTCTGAGATAATAAGCTGATATGAATTTCATTGCAGAGTAAAAGAATACAATGCTATTAGGCAAGAACTGCGGAGCATATGTTGGGAACACATGTTCTCAGGGAAATGCACGACAGAAATGTGGAGGTTGTTAAGGGAGCACTTGCTATGAGTACTGGATAGGTTTGTCCCACTGAGGCAAGGAAAGGATGGTAAGGTGAAGGAACCTTGGATGACAAGACATGTGGAACATCTAGTCAAGAGGAAGAAGGAAGCTTACTTAAGGTTGCAGAAGCAAGGATCGGACAGGGCTCTAGAGGTCTACAAGGTAGCCAGGAAGGAAATGAAGACTGGACTAAGGAGAGCGAGAAGGTATATGAAAAAATCTTGGCGGGTAGGGTTAAGGAAAACCCCAAGGTGTTCTATGCTTACGTGAAGAACAAGAGGATGGCCAGAGTGAGGGTAGGGTCAATCAGGGATAGTGGAGGGAACTTGTGCGTGGAGTCAGAGGAGGTAGGGGAGGTCCTGAATGAATACTTTGCTTCAGTATTCCCCAGTGAGAGAGTCCTTGACGTTTGTGAGGACAGCGTGAAAGAGGCAGATATGCTCTAACAGGTTGATGTTAGGAAGGAGGATGTGCTGAAAATTTTGAAAAACATGAGGATAGATAAGTCCTCTGGGCCAGAAGGGATATATCCAAGGTTACTACGGGAAGCGAGGGAAGAGATTGCTGTGCCTTTGGCGATGATCTTTCCATTCTCACTGTCCACTGGAGTAGTACCAGATGATTGGAGGGTGGCAAATGTCATTCCCTTGTTCAAGAAAGGGAATAGGGGTAATCCTGGGAATTATAGTCAGTCTTACTTCTGTGGCGGGCAAATTATTGGAGAGGATTCTGAGACATTGTATTTATGATTATTTGGAAAAGCACAGTTTGATTAGAAATAGTCAGCATGGCTTTGTGAGGGGCAGGTCATGCCTCACAAGCCTTATTGAATTCTTTGAGGATGTGACAAAACACATTGATGAAGGTCGAGCAGTGGATGTGGTGTATCCACTGAATGAGCATGGTAGGCTCATTCAAAAAGTAAGGAAGCATGGGATTCAGGGAAATTTGGCTGTCTGGATACAGAATTGGCTTTCCATAGAAGACAGAGGGTAGTAGTAGATGGAAAGTATTCAGCCTGGAGCTCGGTGACCAGTGGTGTTCTGCAGGGATCTGTTTTGGGATCTCTGCTCTTTGTGATCTTTATAAATGACTTGGATGAGGAAGTGGAAGGGTGGGTTAGTAAGTTTGCCAATGACACAAAGGTTGGTGGAATCGTGGATAGTGTGGAGGGCTGTTGTAGGTTGCAATGGAACAGTGACAGGATGCAGAGCTGGGCAAAGAAGTGGCAGATGGAATTCAACCCAGAAAAGTGTGAAGTGATTCATTTTGGAAGGTCAAATTTGAATGCAGAATACAGGGTTAATAGCAGGATTCCTGGCAGGTTGGAGGAACAGAGGGATCTTGGGGTCCACATCCAAAGATCCCTCAAAGTTGCTACCCAAGTTGATAGGATTGTTAAGAAGGCATACGGTGTTTTGGCTTTCATTGGCAAGGGGATTGAGTTTAAGAGCCGCGAGGCTAGACCACACTTGGAATATTGTGTTCAGTTCTGATCACCTCATTATAGGAAGAATGTGGAAGCTTTAGAGAGGGTGCAAAGGAGATTTATCAGGATGCTGCCTGGACTGGAGGGCAGGTCTTATGAGGAAAGGTTGAGTGAGCTAGGGCTTTTCTCTTTGGAGCGAAGAAAGATGAGAGGTGACTTGACAGAGGTGTACAAGATGATGAAAGGCATAGATAGAATGGATACTCAGAGACATTTTCCCAGGGTGGAATGACTATTATGAGGGGGCATAATTTTAAGGTGATTGGAGGAAGGTATAAGAAAGATGTCAGAGGTAGGTTCTTTACACAGAGAGTGGTGGGCGTGTGGAATGCGCTGCCGGCAGTGGTAGTGGAGTCAGATACATTAGGGACATTTAAGCGACTCTTGGATAGGCACATGGAGGATAGTACAATATACGGTATGCAGGGTAGTTTGATCTTAGTAGGATAATAGGTCAGCACAACATCGTGGGCCGAAGGGCCTGTACTGTGCTGTATTGTTCTATGTTCTAAAAATATAAAGCCCTGATATTATTTGGCAACCACAATAACGCTGTTAATTTATTCACTTCCATTCCAGGGGCTGAATCTTCAGTTTTTTGGCTAAGTAGTCTGAGAGGCTTCAATTCTTTCGGAGGGTTATTTGTTGTGGGGTCTAATTGTGTTCTCTTGGCCTAAAAGAGCAAATTTGCCTCGACTAATTACCCACTCCACCCTTGGCATCTCTCACCTCCGATTTCTATACCATCTTACCACTCTATTACTACAACAAATTGCTTAGCAGATATCTACCACAAACCAGCATCATCCACACCCATGCCATCTTTGAAAGGCATTGATCATCCAAATGCAGGCAATCTGTCATTGCCCCTCCCTGGCAATGTCATGGCACAGCAGAACCAGAGTCACAGCATCCGCAGCAGATTGCTGATAGTGGCTATCACTCCCTCACTCTCTCCCCAGTCAATATTTAACCACTACACCACACACTTTAGCTGTGTATGGCTACATCCTGTCTAACCACTCTCACTGCTCCTCTGTGCACAATGCCCACTGCACAGCAGCAACATGTCATTGTCCAGCAGTAGAACCACCTCATATAGGCAGGCAATCAGAGAAGTACAAAGACAAATGTGAGCTTTTATTTACAGAAAGCTAAAGGGGTCATAAGCAACACCAGCAGAGGCTAAACATCACCCCCACAATGCAAATCAAATTTTGGCATCATGACCGAAGATTATTTTACAGTAGACAGCTGTCCCCAGCTCTCCCTGACTGGAAGTGGGTGTCAGTGAGGTTCTGTCTGGCTTGTAGTGCCCAATGCAGTTGAGCTCTGTCATGAACAATAACAGATTCCTCATTCCCAGCATCCTTGTCCTGGGAAGACAGATCCCATTCCCCAGTTCTCCTGTATCACCCTGATGTCTGCTCCAATTGAGCAGAATGCAACTCACCGGGATGATGCAGAACACATTGGAGGGACTCTCCAGATCAGTTCAAGCAGTGAAACAATGTCTACAGGAGCTCTATTATCTGCTCCATCACAGCTATGATTGAAGCAGGGGCTGGAATCAACCTGCTTTCCACAAGGTGCCATAAACAATGGTCACAGTGAGTAGGCCTTGTACTCTAGGAGCCAGCCTTGTAATGTACCTGGACGTACCAGGTACATGAGCATGCTCCAGGATGTAGAAGTCATGGCAGCTGCCAGGGAGTGGGCACACACCTCCAGGAAGTGGTAGTGATGATCAAAGATCACTTGCACATTCATGGAAGGGAGCCCCTCCCTGTTGATAGACTGCATTGCATAGAGATATGGACTTCTCAGTGCCACTTGTGTACAGTCGATGGAATTCTGCACCTGGGGGATGCCAGCAATGTTTCCAAATCCTACTGCCCGAACTGTAGCACTGACCCTGGCACAGATGGCATTGGTCACTGTCCTTTGGTATTTATACGATTGAGAGAACCCACACAAGTCACTTTTCGATCCCGGAAGGAGCCAGGTATGAAGAAGCTCAGTGCGGCAGTGATCTTCACAGCCACTGGGAGAAGGTGGTCTCTCGCTCCTGTAGCCCTCAGCTCCTACTTCAGCATCTGGCACCGTTCCTTCAGTGGCCCGGACATAAGGAGCTTGTGTCTGCGTTGCACCTCATCCTGAGGAAATGGAATCAGGGCTGGAAAACTCTGTGTCTCCTGAGAAGCCCACACATCCTGAGGGGCCCTGAACAGTGTCCTCTCCATGAGCTGGGGGCTCCTTGTCCTCTACAGGGGCTTCTGGGCCTGCCATCAACTGTGCTCCCCTTGAATCCTTCTTTACCTTCTTACGCAGGCAGCAACAGTGACTAACATCCCAGTAGGGGCAGAGCCCATCACTCACAGTTGGGAGGTCCAAAATTGGGAAAAGAAGGAGAGAGAAAGAGTTTCTTAGATCTAAGGGCAGTCAATGGTGGCAAACACTGTAGGTGAGGGCTGAGCACAATTCACCAATCAGGGAGAGACGTACTGCATACAGATTGCGAGGGACACATCTGTATCATCCATCCACATTTCGGCTCAGCATGTGCAGCCAATTGGTGGACGTGCTCCATTGGCTGAGTGACCACCCATGGGATTTCCTACAGCACTCAGACGCACTACCTACTCTAGACCCACAACAAATGCTCAACTTCTCACTGCATTCAGTACAGACATTATGACACTCACCTCATAGATGACTCACACAGAATCCTTTGAAGTTGAATGAACAGTGATTTCTGTGTAGAGTATTTCAAAGTCACACAACCCTCAGAGAAAACAATTCCTCCCTGTCTTTGTTCTAAAAAGACAACACCTCATTTTTAAATACTGCTGCCAAGTTCTGAACTTAGCAAGAGGAAATATCCTTGCCCATACTTTTAAGACTGTTCAGCATCTTTTCTACTTCCATTACTACACCACTCACTCTTCTAAACTTCAGCAGAATCATGTCCAGTTTGCCCAATCTTTCCTCATAAGGAATCCTGCTCGTTCCAGATATTGGCCTAGTAAACCTCTTCTGAATCATTTCTAATGTATTTTATCTTTCCTTGAATGAGGAGACCAAAGCTGCATTACATAATTATTACAATGCAGAAGGAAGCTATTTGGCTTATCATGTCTACACTGGTTCTCTGAATGAGCATCATGATTTAATGCCATTCTCCCTTCATTTCCCCATAACTCTGCACATTATTTCAATTAAGTAATCATCTCATACTCTTTTAAGTGCCTTGACTAAACTGGCCTTCATCACAGTCATTCCAGACTCAAACCAGTCA
Organism: Ginglymostoma cirratum; assembly: GCA_024137785.1. Taxonomy (NCBI): domain Eukaryota; kingdom Metazoa; phylum Chordata; class Chondrichthyes; order Orectolobiformes; family Ginglymostomatidae; genus Ginglymostoma; species Ginglymostoma cirratum. The sequence goes on along the minus strand of JAHRHZ010000069.1, from coordinate 26,501,961 downwards.
CTGTGCCATATTGCATGTACTTCTTTTGCAAATCACTTTACACCTGTATCTTCATGATCCTATTACAAGTGTGAAATAGTTGTCCCTCCCAACTCTGTCTAGACCTCCCATGACTTTAAAAACTTCTATTCTGTCTGCTGTTAGCCTTCTCCTCTTCAAGGAAAACAGTCTCAGCTACTCTAATCTATCTTCATAACATAGGTTTCTCATCCACGGAACCAAGGACAATATTAAAATCGTGGTCTCGCTGATGCCCTGTATAATTGAAGCATAGCATCCTTACTTTTACATACAAATCCTTTCATAATATAGGATATTATGCCATGAGTCTCCTTAATTATTTGCTGTATCTGCATACTATTTGTGAATGCATGCACTGGAACACCTAGATTCCACTGCACCTGGTAATTCTGCAGTTATTCTGTATTTAAGTAATAGCCTACTTTTTACTTTTCCTGCCAAAGTGAAAACTTAAAATTTTCCTACGTTATAATTCATCTCCCAGATTTTTGCCCTTTCACCCATCCTATCCATATCTGCAACCTCCTTATGTCGTCTTCACAACATACTCTCCTATCTATCTTTGTGTCATCTTCAAATGCAGCTACCATGCCTTCAGCCCCCACATTTGAAAAAAGTTGAGTTCAGAATGTGTAATGTGCCTAATTAGAAGATGATGCACTATTCTTCAAACTTCTACTCACTGGAACAACGCAGCTGGCGAAGGGCAGAGATACTAGCCAGAGGGCAAGGTTGAGAATTAAAATGACAGGCTCAGGCTCAGGCTCATGTTCGCAGACTGAATGGAGAAGTCTTGCTAAGCTGTCACCTAATCTATGTTTAGTTCCCCAAAATAGAGAGTGACGTCTGGGTTACTTCAGGCATGAATTGATCATAGTTTAAAGAAGAGGTTTAGTTATCTGTTGTAATAACTTGCTTCAAGGCAAGTGCTTGCGTATGCATGCCTGAAGGAGGCCAAGAGTCAAATAAAGCTGATTTTAACTTCGACCAGAGGCAGATTGGCTGCCTGTTAAACATTGATCTCTTCCACTCGCAAAAATTAAAAACAGGCTTTCTTAAATTAAACCTGTGAGAAAGCAAAGCTAGATAGTGAATCCACTTTTATAAATAGTAACATGAAGGATCGGGGAAAAAGTACCAGTGTGAAGAAGTTAATACAAAAAGTCAAAAACAGATGAGTTAAGCTCCCTGGTAAATGCAAGATCCTGATTTTGACAGGAAGCATAAGGAGGTCACATACTCCTTGGAAAATAAGTCTGTAAATAGATAGAGCAACAGAGGAATTTGGGGATACTGAGATAGACTTGCACTAAAAATAGTGATGCAGGTTAATAAGGCCATTAAAAAAAGCAAGCAAAGGCTCGGCTTCATTTCCAGAGGGAAAAAGAATGAAAGCTTTGTTATACTTGATTAAAATCTGAGTTAGATCACTCTAGGCAGTACTGTGAACAGTTCCGGTCTTTGCATTAACAAAGATGTAGAGTTACTGAGATAAAACGCAAAAAACAACACAAGGATGATACCACAACTGAAAGGCTATATCTATTGGTAGATTTTCATCAGGTAGATGCAGAAAAGTATTTACAGTAGCTGCAGAGTCCACAACTGGGGGTCATAAAATGAATTCAACAGGAAATTCAGGAGAACTACTTCACCTAGAGGACAGTTAGAATGTGAATTTTGCTACCAGAAGGAGAAGCTGTTGCAAGACACAAGTAAATAACAAATGTTCGGCATTATAAATTTTACTCTAATGAATGACAAGTGTCAAAAAGACCTTTTCCAACTCAGATTGCTGGAGCTAAACATCCATTTCCTCGTTCTATTAAACCTGTTCTCGTAGACTGGGTGAATCACCAAGGTCTTTTTCCAAGGATAGGGAAGTCAAGAAGAAAGGTTTAAAAAGAACATGACGGGTAACACTTTCACACAATGGGTGGTGCATGTATGGAATGAGCTGCCAGAGGAAGTGGTAGCGGTGGGTACAATTACAACATTTAAAAGACTTCTGGGTGGGTATAGGAATAGGAAATGTTTAGAGCGATATAGGCCAAATACTGGCAAGTGGGACTAGGTCATATTGGGATTTCTGATCAGCCCGGACAAGTTGGATTGAAGGGTCTCTTTCCATGCTGTATGACTCTATGGTAACAGACTACACATAGTCAAAAAAATCTATAAATTCAGTGGCAATGGAAACAATACAGCCTAACGTGAATTATATTGTGCCATAGCAGATCTACCATTTTAAAAAATACCACCACCATTATAACAAGCTATTTATAAATTATTAAGTAGATTCAGGGGGCGGTTTAAATTTTCTTTGCTTTTTGCTTACAACAAAACATCGCAGTTCCCAATTTCAAGCAATCAATGAGTAACTTCCTAATCCATACTGTAGGATGTCCACTAGTCACTTTGAAGTAACTACCAGTGAGCTCTGTGAGAGGGATTGAAATATGACCGCACTCAGTGTGTTATGAAATTCCAACGATTTCTAAATGCTACAAGGAAAGAGCATTAGACATAACCCCCTTCTTTTCTTTGAACAGTACTGCAGGATCTAAAATGTGCAGCTAAAACACTACAATAGATCTGGAGGATTTAATGTCTCATTCAAAGAATGACAGCTTCAGTAGTGCAGCGTTCCCTCAGTAACGCACTGAGGTCTCAGCCATGTTTATGTGGGCAAGTCACGGAGGAGACAGTGATGCTAACTGAAGCGAGCTAAAACTGCTTTGCATTGTAATGCAAGTACTGTACAGAGAAAGCATTATTTCACAATCAGCAAACCTTTTTTTCATTTATGATGTAGCTAATTTAAGATGACATTGAAAAGAAGAAATTCTAGAAGGGAACTTTGGCTAAGAGGAGCAATAATAATTTACCTTCAGAAAATGAAATAAACATTTGCAAGCCAGGTTTAAAATGAAAACAAGATGTGACCTCTGCGAGACTGCTACTACATCTGCCAAACCTAAACCATGGCACTAAGTGCTACTGCAGGTCAGCAGATCAGCTAATTTGATTGGGTTGAGATTATAGTGCAAATAATACCAAACTCCTATCAGTTTGTTTTAAAGAAAGCAGGCCGGAGCTGAAATACCTCTACATTTCTGTTTGGTTTCCTGAGCAAATGACAAGTTAAAGGCCTTGCATCCGTCTCCAAGTTTGTTGGGAGGTATGTCAATTTTCTCTGATCAAAGACAAAAATCCAAAATAAGGTAGAGCTAGTGTTGCCAAGTGAATAGATATTTACTCAGTGATAGCATGTAGAAAATGTTGGAGTTGCAAAATACATTGAAACCACTGAGGTTTACATAATTGAAAGAATATATTTTATCCTTTGTACCAACACCAGAATAATTCAAAAAGATTCCTCAGCACTACTGGTTTCCTCATTTTTTTGCATATTCCTTTCCTCTGAAAGTTATCATTTTGCACCTTTTTGATACTATTTTGGATCCAAATTCTCATCAGAGCCCGACATTTTCGAGCAATCACATTTATTTAATCTCATCATGTTCCCGTGAGCTGTATTTTCCTGTAGATTGTGCAGTGAGTCTCTCTTAACTTGGCATAGATGACATATCAACATATTTCTTCCCAATATTAGACAAGAAAGACTTGTAAAAATACATAATAATACCTTGATTCCCAAAGTACATCTTGAGCACCGGATGAAAAAAACTGGCACCGTCAAGGTTGATTTTAACAACTTAGGTGCTATGTAACCGGACGACTGATGGGGAATCTGGCGCTCACTTTATTTTAAGGTGACATGACACCATCTAATTTGGCTCCTGTTCGTTTCTTTTGATTCTGGTGTTGTGCACATCTATTTATCCATTAAGGTTTCAAAGTCTATGGATCAGTGAATATGCTCTGCTCTTTCCCTCTCCCTCTCCAGTTGTATTGGAATCTGTAATAAGTGGTTGGTGTGAAGACTATATTCAAATATTTCAATACGGGCACAGACACTAAAATTAATAGAAACGAAACAGAAGGATCTCTGCAAGAATTCACCACGAGTGACTACTGATATTCTTGCCACAACAGGTTGAAAACAGAATTCATTATGTCATTTCTTTCTGTCATTAGGTTTGACTAACCTCAGGGAGATACGAGTATTTCTCTTGTATAATATAATATGCATAAACATATATATTAATTAATATTATTAGACCACAACGATTGTAGTCTGGAATTAAAACTGGCGGCACATTAGCACTGAATGACCCAGAGAAATAAATGGAAGTGAGTGGCTTTGATTAATAGACCTGTATTGTATATTGACAGCAAAATCATTCCTCAGCTGCTTAAATTTTTAATTCTATTAAATATTAAATCAGATTTCTGAAACCATTTAGTAAAGCACAAAACACTTAATATTTTTCCTGACTTCTGCAAATATTAAAACAGTTGAACCTTAACAAACATAAAAGGTTGCCAAAAAATGTTATGTTTAGATCTAGAGTTCTATAAACTGGGAATAAAAATTGCCAATTTGCAAACCTTTGTACTGCAGTTGCTTCAATTATTTATTCAACAATTCAGTCGAAACAAAAACACCAACACTTCACAAAAACAGATATTTCACTTGAATTGATTTGACTTCAAAATTGTGCTCACATCTCTAAGTGAGACTTGCTATTACACTTACCGTATTTAGCACACTAATTATAAAGAAAGGACTAGAATATAGTGGTGATTTCAGAAGCTTTCTTTGGAAATATCTTCAGCAAGTCAGATAAATTGAGCTCTGTTTGATGAGAATTCAGATTCATTAGAATCATGATTTTCATGGGTGAAAGTAATTTATTACTTTTGAATTCTACACTTCGTTGTGACAGTCTAACATTATTGATTTAAATTTTAAAAAAAACTCTATGTGGGAGAACCACACCTTGGGAGAGCTTTCCACTCAGTGGTGGGGTGAAATGGATAGTTTTGATTGATCTCTGGCTTCCTTTTCATTATCTTGGTTCCCAGCAAATGCATGTTTTCTGATCCTTATGGCTAATGAATTATTTCTCAAAAGGAATTATCAAAAGGTTAATTCAGAATTAGAAAACTTCATCATGTTAATGAAATACTTGGAACCTGTGACCAGAATTGAAGCTGCCATGATTCTTTCACAGCTTAGATACAAAGATGGATAATACACAATCACCACACCCAGCACTTTTACTCTGGAGAGGGAAGAGGGAAAGAGGTTGAACAGGTTGTCCTGGTACAGCAAGAGAATCACAACAAGAATAAGATAAAGCAAATTGAGAAAGAAAAATCCATGCTTCAATATCATTACATTTTAATAGAATATTGCAGGGGAAGATCAGGATATTACATTTGTTATCATAGGGGCTAATTATTTTTTTGAAATTGGAAATTCATATTAAAAACTACATAACTATTCCTTTTTAGCCAACAGATTCCAATCTTATTCATCTGCCCTCACTCCTTGTGATGAGAGAATCCAGAGTCTGATCGCCTCAAATAAGGCCTGGACTAGTATCAAAAATTCCCCTTGGCTTACTGTGCCAGAATCTCCATACTGAAGGTTATATTCCCCGTAACTCGACTGAGGCCTACAGCCAACTATGACAAGCTTCTTGGTTTATGTCTGCACTAAACATCACAGCAATATTATGAGGCTGGTATCTCTGGCTGAGGGGACAAAGCAAAAAAAGACAGACAAACCATTGCTATGAGCATCTAGGTAGGTTCAGGCTTAGTGAGATCTATGAGAATGATATGCAGCCTGGTCCATTCCACAGGTTGTGCACTTAGCCCTGAACAGTTTCCTTGCTGCCGCATTTCAACAATTGTTGCTGTTGCAGCCTGCAGTACAGCAACCTGTTAGTGGATTGGAGATCTGTCATGAGGGTTCTTAGAAGCTGGAATATATTGGGTACCAATATCTGTGGATAGAGAGTGTGTGAAGCCGGTGTCCATGAAGCATGCCCTGAAATGGTAGTGCCTGATTTCCAACATGGAGTTGTTCAGAACAAATGGTGTGCCGAATCCACCACGTGCTCGCTCTCATTTCCTTGCCGAGATATTCCCAACACTGAGCTTGTTGGTGAGTTTGATAAGACAGTAAAGAAGGAAGTACAGACCTTAACTTTAAAGACATTAACCATAGAAGACATTGTAAAGTAATTTACAACTGAAGAAGGAAGTAAGCATTAACCTTTAAAAGAGACATTAACTTACTGGTAATGGAGAGAGATCAACAACACAAAGGACTTTTGAATCGAACTTCAAACAATCAAGGTGAAACATCCATTGAAACAACGAATCCCGTCCCAACTACAATGGAGGTGCTAGCTGTCACCGCTTCGCAAGGCGCCGGGAACAGATTAACGAACTGAGTACACGACTTGGTGGAGGGAAGGTTGGCGCGCGGCAATGAATGTATATAATCTTTGAAATCGTCTGTAAGAGCTGAGAATTTTGGTGAGGCCCCTTTGAGGTCCCTGCTTCTCCCAAAAGCTTTTGTTAATAAAACTGTGTCTGATTCACTGCAGAATTGTACATGGTAATATTTTACCTACAACAAATTGGCGTAGTTGGCAGGATCCTGTCTACGGTCCGGACAGCGTGGCCACGGCCTGAACACCGGACAGGATACTGAACACAAGATTCAGTGAGTCGGACCACAGTAGTGAATGATCTGTTGAGTGTGGACGTGAGATTGTGAGATGGTCTGTCGTTTGAGTTGATCAAAATTGGACAAGGAGGTACCCATCTCTAACCTGCAGCCTGAACCGGTTGTTAAGAGGGGATTCCCCCACGTGAAGGTCAGGACCCTAAAGTGGGCGTAGACACTGTTAAAGAGGTACCTGGGACGCGATACTCAAACGTTCAGTGCAAATGTGATGTGTGAGAACTGCCAGGGAAAGTAGTAAGCGGGAGACGGGGACTTGATCACCCCCATTGCAGGCATTGCCGGACCCCAATAGGAACGATCCCGAGTGAGACGCGGCCGGTGGGAAAACACGAGTCGTCGTGGCCAGTGGGAAAACGCAGTCACAAGATCGGAGGACCCTGAGTGAGACGCAGCCAGTGGGAAAACATGAACAAGACGTGGCCGGTGGGTTAAATGCCATCAAGAGATCAGAGGAGATCGTGAGTATAAACCTATCACTTACCATGGTGGGACAGGAAGACCAGTGAGGACCCCTGGGGTCTCTCATTAATCAATATATGACAGATAGATGTCCACTTATTAAACAGATGGAAAAGTGGGGATAGGATCCGTCCCAGGCCCTAGAACGACAGCAAGATTGGTTCTTAGGACAGAAGAAAGATAGGACTAAGGAAACCGCAGTCCTTTTAATACACCAATTGGCTTGCCTTATAGGGCAAACATCAGAGTCCACAAGGAGGTGGACGGAGGAGAAAGGAATCCTAGAATCACGAATTAGGGAATTAGAGAAAAGGCACCAGTTCTTAACAGAGGGTCAGTGAGCACCCTTACCCCCATACCATGGGGGTAAGGGCCCACTGCCCCAGAAGAAAGTCTGGATGAGGAAGTTAACCTCGCCCCGGTCACGCGGGGAGGGAAGATGGCAGCCCCGGCCACTAGATATCAGCCCTTCACACCAAGAGAGAGACAACAGATATTGGCGTCTCTGGGAAAGTTACAACCTAGAAGCGCCAATACTAAGTTCTGGGCCAAATTAGACACTATTTGGGTAGGGCACCAACTACATTCACGAGATATACATCAACTTGTCCGAGCAGCTTGTCCGCAAGATAAATGGCGGTTAATGGGGGACGGGTCTGGTCAGGCTGATGCTGCAAACCAAGCTAAATATGACTACCGGGGTGGATGTTGGATTCACGCCATAGAATTAACAGCCGAGAGAGAGGCACAACAGGAACCCTTTAAGCGCTTTAAAGCCGAAGTCTAACAGGTCCTGGGAAATGCCCCCACCAATTGGTCCAAAATCACAAACACAAAACAACAGAGGGGAGAAGGGGCATCTGAATACGGGGAACGATTGTTCAAGGTATATCAGGAATGTTCGGGGATGCCAGATAAAAACCGTACTGATAGGGCATTTATACAGGCATTCAAAGATGGGTTATCACCTGCTCACCAGGCAATCCTGAGGATGGGGTAATTGCCACCAGAGATTATGACGAGTTGGTAGAATGGGCATTTGGAATTGACGAAGGGAAGGGAGAAAGACCCCCCAATCGAATAAAACAGGAAAACGTAAGTGCCGCGACTCGGACAAAACCGAAATTTACTTGCCACAATTGTGGCAAGACAGGGCACTTTGCCAGGCAATGTAGAGCCCCAAAACAGAACAGAGGGAGATCTGGAAGCATTTGCCAACATTGCGGCAAGAGGTGCCACTCTGAAGGCGCTTGTTGGGAAAGACAAGATAAACTGACAGCCGCGACTTCTCAAAGGGAAACGGATTGATATCCGGCAGCCCCCACGGGCATGGGTAGTAAGGAAGGTAGAATTTACTTGTCTGCAGTAATAGGGGGCAGACAATGTGAGATGCTGGTGGACATGGGAGCCTCCATATCCATCACTGACCTACCCCTGCCCAGAACTAATAAAATGATTTACGTAAAGGGCATTAGCGGGCAAAAAACCCCGGTGTATTTGAGCGAAACCACTTTGGTGGAAATTAATAATTTATATATACCAATGCGATTTTATGTATGTAAAAATAATGAGGGAATTATCATGAGGAACGATTTGATGAAAGAACATGAGGTATTAATAGATTGCAGGAAAGGCAAATTAATTTGGCCCCTTCCCGATGGGAGAAAAGAGAAAATGGGAGCCTATGTAAGCCGTTTGGAAATTGTCCAAGCCGCGTCCGCGACAGGACGTGATTGGCAATTGGAGGACAAGGGATTTAGTGACATTTGCACCTCCGTCCCAGGGGTATGGGCAGGAAATAAACTAGATACCAGGCTAATTAAAATCGATCCCATAGTAGTAACAGGTCTGAAACATAAGCCACACCAACAGTACCCCATCAAACCGGCGGCTAGGAGGGCAGTTGTGGAAATCATTGAAAGGCTAGTGGAAAGGGGAATTCTCCGGGAAACCACGAGTACCACTAACTCCCCCACCTGGTCAGTGAGTAAACCTGATGGAAGCTTCCGACTCACAATTGATTACACAGCCCTGAATAAGGTCACACCAAAATTGCACCCCATTGTGGCTAGCCCATCTACAATCTTGAACGGGCTCTCCCCGGCCCACCAAATCCTTACTGTACTGGACATTGCCAATGGATTCTGGTCCATCCCACTCCATCGTGGCTCCCAAGACAAGTTCGCATTTACCGTCGGGGATAAGCAGTACACTTGGACCCAACTCCCTCAGGGATTCCATAACAGCCGAGCCAGCTTTCACCAGGCAATGAGCAATATACTAAGGGAAATCAAACTGCCCAACGGCAGCACGAAACTCCAATATGTAGATGCCATCTTGCTGGCCTCGGAGTCTAAATCTAGTCACCAAAAGGCACTATACCTAGTCCTGAAACACTTGGAGATGAGGGACTTAAAGCAAGTCTGAAGAAAGTCCAGATAGGGAAAACTAAGGTCCTGTACCTGGGACATCTGATTTCTCAAGGCACAAGGGAAGTGCCCGTAGAAAGGAAAACTGCTATACATCAAGTGCCACGACCCGTGACAGTCTGTGGTGTGAGAAAAGTTTTGGGCTTGTTTAATTACTGCAAGAATTTTATCCCTGAGTTTGCAAAACTGATAGAACCAATACAACGACTGTAAAAGGGGGGAAACCAGCCATGGACCCCGTTGATTCAGGGCCTGAACAAGATGAAACCTATACAAAACCAAAAACGAAATTAATGTCAGCCCCAGGACTGGGACTGCCCGACGCTAGTAATGACTTCCACATTTATAATAATGAGGGAGGATTCTACTCAGCCATGGTGACCCAGGTCCATGGAGACAAACAACGACCCATAGGGTACTACTCTACTGCGGAAGGGCCCGTAGTGAGCAGACTACCCAGGTGTATAGCTGCCTTAGACTGTGCTGCCTGGGCATTGCGGGTTAGTGAGCCAATAGTAATGACAGGGAATATTATTTTACATACCAAACACACCCTGGTAGAAATGTTGAATACGGGAAAATTGCGGTCCGTCTCTAACATGAGAAGGGCAAAGTGGGAAGCGGTCCTCCTCCCGCCTACCAAATCTATAACCATTTTGCGGGACACTCGGGAGAACCGAGCGGAAAACATTTTAGGAGATGGTGAGGCACACAAATGTGGGGATGTAGATGATGAGGCAGAAGAAAGTAGGATAAGAGATGTGACTCTGTTTGTGGACGGCTCTCGGAAATATGTACATGGGTCGCCACGAACAGGATGGGCAGTAGTTAATGCAGACCTACAAGTGGTCCGGGCAGGAAGGATAGAAGGAGGCCCAGGTAGCAGAGCTAGTTGCCCTGACCCAGGCCTTCACAGAGGCAGCGGGAAGAAGGGTTACCATTTACACGGACAGTAGATATGCATTTGGGATTGTACATGTTTACATGACTGTCTGGGGAAGAGGGGGATTTGTTGCAACGGGGGGGCACCCCGATCAAACATGGACAAATTATAAAGACCATACTAGAGGCTAGCGAGTTCCCATCAGAAGCTGCGGTGCTGAAGGTCAAGGCCCACCAGAGGGAGCCGGATAAACAAAACCCAGAGCGGCACATTTTTAAGAGAAACCAGGCTGCTGATAAAGCAGCTCAGTCAGCCCTGGAGATGGAGGATATCCAACCCCTAGCATCCGCATCTGCTGAGGATGGCCCCACCATTAATATTACCCAGCTACACGCAGACACCCCTGAGGTAGAACGCGCTAGGTGGAAGGCACAGGGAGCCGCACCGGATGAAAAGGGTGTCTGGAGATTGAACAACAAGGCCATGGCCCACAAGTGCATCCAACACACCCTCATGCAATTACACCACGGTGTGTCCCACATGGGTCGAGACGCCATGATCACCAGTATCGGAAAGGAATGGTGGTGGAAAGGTATGGGCAGGGACATAGTGTGGTACTGCCACCATTGTGTGACGTGTGCCCAGCACAACCCGGGCAGGCCCGTCAAGATCAGGATGGGATACCAGCCACGTCCGAAGGGGCCCTGGGAACATATGCAGATAAATTTTACAGGACCACTCTCCCAATCCCATGGAAAAACACATTGCCTGGTAATTATTGACCAGTTTACCAGATGGGTAGAGGCGTATCCAACCCGGAATTGTTCAGCTAATGCAGTAGCTAGGGTTCTGGCTGAAGAAGTCATCCCCAGGTGGGGGGTGCTGCTCCAGATCGACTCTGACCAGGGGACCCACTTCACTGGGAGAGTGGTAAAGACCATATGCCAGCTGATGGGCATCAAACAAAAATTCCACATACCATACCATCCCCAGAGCTCGGGCATAGTGGAGCGTATGAACAGAACCCTTAAAACTTCCCTAGCAAAGACTATGTAAGACTCGGGTAAACGATGGACAGAGGTCCTACCTGCGATATTGATGAGACTAAGGGCTACCACGAACCACACAACCGGACTAACCCCATACGAATTAATGACCGGCAGAGCAATGCAACTGCCTGTGTCTATTATAACAGGGGGTTCTGACGTCGGCCCACTCCGAGATAGAATACGGTGCTATGTGCTGGAACTGAGCGCCCAGTTAAAGGCGTTGCGCAAAACTGTAAGGGACAGACAGGAAGGGCAAGATGAACAGAGGAAACTAGTAGATTGTCCCGAGGTCCCACCGGCAGGTAGCAAGGCTATGGTAAAGACCCTACGCGGGAAACCTGGGTTCGCCTCCAAATGGAATGGCCCTTACGAAGTTATCATCAGGGGAGACACTTGCGCCTGCATAGATATGCGAGAGAAGGGCGTCTGGAAACACTGGTCCCAACTTAAAGAATATGCAGGCACCAATTGAGACCCTGAATGAGATGCTTGATTCACAGAACGACCCTCTACTGGACCTCCAAGCAAGTTGATCGGGAGCGCGGGAAGTTGCGCGCAGGCGGTATAGCCTTTGGAACCCTGTTAACATAAAGTGGTCAGACACAGTTTTTGCCATTTGAGTTTAAACATGTTTAAGGTACTGTAAGTAGTAGTGGAGTTCTGTACTATCGTGGTTGCAGAGGTGCCAGGATTAGAGGATAACTTGTCTTACAAGACTGCAAAGATGTCGGGATTAGAGGATAACTTATTTTACAAGACCCACATACACCTACACGGTAATTGGACCGTGTGCCACCCACTTGCCCAGTCTGTTGCAGCATTGTTTGTAGCCAGCCCTGGGTGGACCCCCCTTGACCTATACACAGCAGATACTGTGAACGCGCCCTGTGTGGGTCACACCGGTATGCACCGACGAGGCATACAAGGCAGATGTGTAGAGCTAATAAACTCAAAGTCCCCCAATTGTGCAGGAACTTGGGGAAAGAACGGCACAATATGTTCAGACCCGCTGAGCTACCCGCTTTGCTTCTCAGGACAGGGATGGGGGTGCGTCTACGCTCTAGTCCCCAAGAACGCCTCCTGTGCACAGACTCAGTGCTCCCGCCAGCATTGCCAAGTGCACAAAAACTTGTTTACGTGCACTTGTGATGAGCATCGATGCCTAAACGTAACTGCAGGTCAACAGTTTATTTGTGGACAGTGCAACGGGACCCATGTTCGTTCAGCCACATGGACGTACCCATTTGACACGTACCAACTGGTGGAGTCAGGTGGAAACTCCAGCCAGCCAGGGAACTGGCGGTACAAACATTTCATGCAGAACAATAACCGGGAGGTCAAATGCTACCGAGCCAAGGAAGGCTTTGTGTTCCTCCTCAATGGGACTTTCACAACAGCCACACCAACCCTCCCGGTCCTCTTTGCAGTGGGAACAATAGGACCGCTTACCATCCCATGCCATCAAAGAGGACACACCCGTCGGAAGATAGTGACCCAAGCCATTAGCGAAAACTTCTGTGCAAACTGGAACAACTGCAGAACACGGGGGTCGTCACTTGGCCACGGGTTCCTCGGGGCCCTGTCTCTGGGGGGAGTAGCGGGATTCATTAGTAGGAACTACCTCGTCTGTGGGCTGACCATCCTGGGAAATAGCACTGCAAAGGGGTTGGATGCTCTGAACCGAGAGCTTGCTGAGTTACGACTCTATGCCCAGCAGACCCGGTACGCCGTTGATTACCAGTTAGCCCAGAGGGGCGGGGTGTGCACGATAGTAGGAGACAAGTGTATAACACACGTTATGGATGAATCCTACCACATCACCCAGGCCATTAACGAGATCCGTCAACAGCTTGACGCCTTCAGGCAAGGCCCCGGGAGAGGTGATGATTGGCTCGGGTGGCTCCTAGGCAGCTCTTGGGGGACGTACCTTCTGCATGCCGTAATTATATTAATTGTCATCATTGCTGCTTGCTGTGTTGTTATGACTGCCTTTAATTCATGTTGTTCAATATTGACTGCCAGAGTTATGCCTGGTGCAAGTGTCCATACCAATGAGACTGTTGCGTGTCCCTTGAAGGGACCAGGGACAGTCGGACAATGGTTGTAAGTGGTCTACAGGCCATGACTACTCATGACTCTGACCACAAGGGGCGACTGAAGAAGGAAGTACAGACCTTAACTTTAAAGACATTAACCATAGAAGACATTGTAAAGTAATTTACAATTGATGAAGGAAGTAAGCAATAACCTTTAAAACAGACATTAACTTATTGGTAATGGAGAGAGATCAACAACACAAAGGACTTTTAAATCGAACTTCACACAATCAAGGTGAAACATCTGTCGAAACAACGAATCCCATCCCAACTACAATGGAAGTGCTAGCTGTCACCGCTTCGCAAGGTGCCGGGAACAGATTAACGAACTGAGTACACGACTTGGGGGAGGGAAGGTTGGCGCGCGGCAACGAATGTATATAATCTTTGAAATCGTCTGTAAGAGCTGAGAATTTTGGTGAGGCCCCTTTGAGGTCCCTGCTTCTCCCAAAAGCTTTTGTTAATAAAACTGCGTCTGATTCACTGCAGAATTGTACGTGGTAATATTTTACCTACAACAACAGGAAACTGAATATTACAATGGTGAATTGAGCTATTAACAAGGCATTTAACCAGCAACAATCCACATAAGTTAGCAACTCGCACTGCCTAGCAAGAATCTCACTAGGATCTCAACACCAAGATGGGCCTTGCCACCTAATTGTGCCACAGATCTCAACATAATCCAAGCTGTTCAGACTTCTATAAGCTTCCATCTAAAGGACATCATTTCTGACTTTGGTAAGAATTGTTATTGTATCAAGGGTGGACACACCCTCTTTCATCAAAAAGTATGAAGTTATCAAAAAGCAACATGACTCCCTTAAAATAACAGAACCTGCAAAGACTTCTTCTTTTCTGCTGTACAAGTGACTAGAATAAATGTCTAGAAATCTATAGTTAAAAGTGTGTTACATCATCAGTTGATTAATGTCCAACAGAAAGAAGTTTGAATAATTCATGATCTAGTCTATGAGGAAGCACGCATTTTAGTCAGCAACTTGACAATGGAATAAATGCAGGTTAAACAAGGCATGAGACTAAAATGAGTATTTTCTCACCTCTGCACAATCTCTATGGGGAAATGATTGCACATGAGGCGCAGAAAGGCACCAGTGATTATACCTAGGTCATCATAGACTGATGAGAAACACTTGGTGAAAATTATCTGATATCCTGCTAATACAGTAATGATACAATCAGCAGAAGTCTTAACATCGGATGGTACATTTGATAAGTGTTAAAGTGCTTAGAACACAGGCAAAAAAATCAATACCAAGAAAATTATATAATAGCTATCAGGAAACAAAAATAAAATAATGCTTCTCAAGAGATACAAGGCCAAGTGCTAACCTAATAATTGATGGCACAATGAATGCAGAGGTCAAGAAATTCACATATCTTGATCATGAAAATCAATCAGTAAGGGAATTGCCATCAAGGCATCAAGAGATGAGCTGCAACAGCAAAACCAAAGTCTAATAAATTGCTAAACTGATTGACCAACCAACTTAGTCTGACAATATGCCTGAAGTTGAAAAACGGCTGAGTCTCTGAGCTCAAAGGAAAACCAGAAACTGTGATTCTTAAATTTTATGATCACAAGAACTGCTAAGAAATTATTTACTAATTTAACTACTTCAAAATATAAGTACTGATTGATTTTCCCCCTATTTTCTCAATATATGTGTTCCTTTTTCTGGAATGGAAAGAGGAGAAATATTTAAGCATGTCAGATCAGCAATACAAAATTTCCAAATTATTTGTGAAGTTGTGATGATTAGCAATGCTGCTGATGGGAATATTGGAAGGTGGGAAATCCAGGAAAGATGCTGTATACATTTTGACAACACCAAGAAATAGTTCCTTCAGAAAGCTCAGTTTCTATAATTATTCTGAGATAGAAACTTGTTTGTCACTGAGTCAGCCAACCTGCACATCAAAGATGGCACAGAAATATATCAAAGCTTATTGTTTTTAGCACCAATTGATTCATTGAAAATGACCAATAATCAACTTTATGAAATCATGTGATAGGTGCAAATAGGTTCTAACGCTTTTAACCGTTAAAGTGCATAAACATTTTGGTGGCCATATTAGAGTCAATAAAAAGTAAAAGCATCGTAAAATGATGATTCATGCAAAAATAGCACTGCAATTGAAAGAATACTGTAAAAAAAAGGGCACTACATCAAAAAAAAGCTAAGTATTTCGTGAAAACATTGCTTTCAGAATTAAACTTTTTTTTCCACAGATTTAAGCAGATTAACGAAGGCAGAGAGCTAGCTCAGTTCAGGTGCTAAACAATTTCAGTAGAATAGAGAAGCTGTAAATAATAGTGAAGAGTCTTTGCGTTCAATGATTGCCATGTACTGAACGTAACAATGAGTGTGATTAAATTACTTTGCCTAAACACATGCTTTGGTCTTGCAAATCTTTAAAAATATAGTTGATGAGAAGCTATTTAGAACAGTCTTAATAATCATAATCTTTCAGACGGTGCATTAAGATTTAAGACCAACATAAATCAAAATAATTTAGTAACATCTAGAAGGAAGCTTTCCAATGTAACGCAAATGTCTTGGACACTGTGGTTCGTCGCAGTGTTCCTCCCCCTCCAGGTTTATGTTGCAGTAATATTAATGATATCAGGCACCCCTTCTGTTCCATTTTGAAATTTTCTTTAAATCATTTTAATTAGCTTTAAATCAATCCAACTGCAGCTGATCCCGGAGGCTGTGACTCCATTATCACCACACCTCCTCCCACCTACTATCTCCCTTTCTGTTTTGAAAGCTCCCGGGTAGCGTGCACTTGGAAACCTTGGAGAAACTGTCTATTCCACAGACGCAGAATAATTTAATTGCCTCTGCTAATTGGCTTGTATCCTGACATGTTGAGAAAATGGCCCATTTATTAGTTTACAACTTTTTTTTGTAACTCAGATGCAAATGAAAGGTTTGTGTGACAACCTTTCCAAAACAGAATATTGCAGATGACTTGGCTTCTCCAGAGCTCTAATGAAGCTCTCCTAAGTTTTCACATTCAGCTGAGAGGGAATAAAAACACCATCAACCACCGTAGCTCAAATATTTGGCTACTGATATATGTAAACACTATGGACATATAAGATTAGTTGTGAACTCACTCCATAATGGATACATTGGAACCAGCAGGAAAGACAGATAGTGCTTTGTATAGAAGTGAAGCCATTATGGTCAATTCAACAGTACAGGATCTCACAGACTCAGAATAAGATAATGGGATTTTGTTGTCCAAATCATGGTATTTGAAACACGTTTTACAATAAATGGAATAATCGCCTCCCACTTCACACTGTCTGCCCTGTAACCATTCAACCCAGGGAAAATCTACAAATGTCCTATAGAGCAGAACCAGTACACAATTTAACAGTCACTTCTGAAATAAAACCTTTAATGTCATTGCATCTAATAAATCTTTCTTTAGCGCCTGAACATGCAACTGAAACACTTGGCCACAAGTAGAATGAAAATGGGTAATTATCAGCATAGAATTGTGGCACATTGGAATGTTGAACTGCTTCTGTAATCGGTGCCACGCTCCAGAATATTGATCCAGATGAACACTGAACAGAAGAGCAATGCTTTCATAATTTTACATTACATTAGCTTTTAAGTGCTTAATGGAACGTATTTTTTCTACACTGAATGTAAATACCTCTATAGAATAATTTAATAATGCTCGGCTACCACCATGGAGCCTTGCGGTTGCCAAGTACAAGGATAGGTCTCAATAATAGAACAAGTAAACTGTTTTGGGTAGTGCTGGGGGAACTGCCTTTCAGGGGATGGCAACAGTAGCAACCTGAGCAGTGGCACCAGCCTGTTATACAACAGGGACGGTCAAAGTGCAGTAGAGGACTTTATAGGCAAGGGCACAGTTGAGAGTTTCTGCGGTTGAAAAAGAGACTCCAGGATGTTAAGTTGCCTCCCTGGTTCCAGGATCAAGGATGTCTCTGGGCATGCATGGGACACTCTCAAAAGGGAGGGCAAGCAGCCAGAAGTCATGGTACACATTGGTACTAATGACATGGGCACGAAGAGAGATGAGGTCCTGCAAAGGGAATTCATGGAGTTAAGTCCAAAGTTGAAAATCAGGACCTCAAGTTCAATCCTCAAGAGCAGCACGGTGGAGCTTACACATTCTCCTGTGTCTGTGAGGGTTTCTGCCGGGTGCTCTGGTTTCCTCCCATTGTCTAGAGATGTGCAGGTCAGGTGGATTGGCCATGCTAACTTGCCCATATGTCCAGGGATATGCAGGTTAGGTGGGTTGGCCATACTAACTTGCCCATATGTCCAGGGATGTGCAGGTTAGATGGGTTGACCATGGTAAATGTGGGGTTACGAGAACAGGGTAGGGGGCCGGTTCTGGGTAGGATGCTCTTCAGAGGGTCAATTATGGACTCAATAGTTTGAATGGTCTTTTTCCACACTGAAGGGCTGCTCTGATTCTGGTGTTGTAATCTCAGGATTACTCCCTGTGCCATGTGCCAGTGAGGCTAGGAATTACATTAACGTTCTGGGATTTAGATATTTCAAGTGTGATACAGAGAGATATAAAAGAGATTAGAGAAGGGAATATAAACTACTGTTTAGGGAGATGATGACAGGTGTAATGAGGGAGGGCTCATCCAGTGAGACGATATGGGTAGAGCTCAGGAAATGAAGCACTGCTATTACTTTGATAGGTTTGTACTACAGGCCTCCCATTAGCCAGTGGGTCAGAGAGGAATAGATATGTGGACAGATCATGGAAAACTACAAAACAACAGGATTGTTGAGTTAGCTTTCCATATGTTGACTTGGATTCGCTTAGTACCACGCATTTGGACGGGTGGGGAATTTGTCAGGTGCATCCAGGAGGATTTCATAAAACTATATGACTGCTGGTCATAGGCTTCCAGTCCGAAAAACAATCCTCCAACAACACCCTCTGTCTCTTACCATCAAGTCAATTTTACATCCAGTTGGCAAGCTACCATGCAGAACCTTGTCAAAGATTTTACTAAAATCCATGTAGACAACATCTACCCTCATCAATCTTTTCGATAACATCCCCAAAAATCTCAAATTTGTGAGACTGGATTTCCCACACAGAAAGCCATGTAGACCATCCCTAGTCAGACCTTATCTCTCTAAATGCATATAAATCCTATGTCTCAGAATCCCTTCCAACAACCTACCCACCACTGATGTCAGACTCACTGGTCTACAGTTCTCAGGCTTCTTATGCACGGAGCTGGAGGAGGTGGGTGAAGTCCTTAGCAAATACTTCGCATCAGTATTCCCAAAGGAGAAGGACATGGTGGATGGTGTTGAGAGAAAGGTATGTTGATATTCTGGTACATGTCAATATAAAAAAGATGTGGTGGTATTGGGTATTTTGAAAAGCGTTAATGTCGACAAGTCCCTAGGACCCTATGGGATCTATCCCATAATACTGAGGGAGGTGAAGGAGGAAATTACTGGGGCCTTTATGAAATCTTTGTGACTGCTTTAGTCACAGCAGAGGTCTCAGAGGCCTGGAGCATAGCCAAAGCTGTTCCTTTGTTTGAGATAGGCAACAAGAACAACCGGGGAAATTACAGGTGAGCCTTATGTCAGTGGTAGGGAAATTATTGGAGAAGATTCTTAGGGACAGGATTTACTCACGTTTGGAAAAATATGGACTTATTAGCGATAAGCAGCATGGTTTTGTGCATGGGAGGTTGTGTCCCACGCAACTTGGTTGAGTTTTTGAAGAAGTGACGAAGATGATTGATGGGGCTAAGAGGTAGAAGTCAACTACATGAATTTTAGCAAGGCCTTTGACAAGGTCCCTCATGGCAGGCTGATACAAATGTGAAGTCACATGGGATCCATGGTGAGCTGATAAGATGGATACAGAACAAACTTGGTCACAGAAGACAGAGAGTAGCAGTGGAAGGGTGTTTTTCTGACTGGAGATCTGTGACCAGTGGTGTTTCAGAGAGATCAGTTCTGGGATCCCTGTTGTTTGTAATATATCTAAATGATTTGGACGGGTATGTAGGTGGCCTGGTTAGTAAGTTTGCAGATGATACAAAGATTGGAGGAGGTGTGCATAGTGAGGATGATTGCCAGACAATACAGCAAGATATAGATAGGTTGGAGACTTGAGCAGAGAAATGAGAGAAGCAATTGAATCCAGACAAATGCGAGGTGATGCATTTTGGAAAGTCTAATGCAGAAGGGAATTATTTAGTAAATGGCAGAACTCTTCAAAGCATGAACACACAGAGGGATCTAGGCATACAGGCCCACAGTTCCCTGAAGGTGGCAACACAAGTGGATAAGGTGATCAAGAAGGCTCTAGCATGCTTGCCCTCATCAGTCAGAGCATAGAGTATAAAAATAGGCAAGTCATGTTGCAGCTGTATAGAACTTTAGTGAGGCCACATTTGTAATAGTGCATACAGTTCTGGTCACCCATTACCAGAGGATGTGGAGGTTTTGGAGAAGGTACAGGAAAGATTTACTGGGATGTTGCCCAGTTTAGAGGGTATTAGCTATGGGGTTTGTAAACTTCTATCGGGTCACCTTCCAGCCTCTGACATTCAAGTGACTTGAATGTCAGAGGCTGAAAGGTGACCCGATAGAAGTTTACAAAATTATGAGAGGCATGGAGAGAATGGAACCTTTTTCCAAGGGTAGAGTTGTTAATTACTAGGAACTTAGGTTTAAGTTAAAAGGGAAATGTGAGGAAGGAAAGGAAATGTGAGAGGGTGGTATGTGCCTGGAATACACTGCCAGAAGAGGAGTTAGAAATCGACACAATAGCAACATTTAGGAGGCATTTTAACAGATATATGAATGGACAAGGAATAAAGGAACATAGGCCGTGTAAAGGCAAATCATTTTTTCCACTGTTACCCACAGAAACAAATGGTATGGTAAGCACAGAGATTTAGATACCTTCCACATGTATAGGATATTACTAAGTTTACCCATTGAAAACTAAACTTTTTTTAAAGAGTCATAGAGTCAGTACGGAACAGACCCTTCGGTACAATTTGTCCATGCCAACCACTTTTTCCAAACTAAACTCGTCCCACTTGCCAGCATTTGGTCTATATCCCTCTAAATCTTTCTTATTCACGTACCTATTCAAATCTCTCTTAACTGTACTTGCATCTACCACCTTCTCTGGCAGTTCATTCCACACACGAGCTACTCTCTGTGTGAAAATGTTGCTCCTCAGGTCCCTTTAAAATCTTTCTCCTCTCACGTTAAAAATATACCCCTAGTTTTGAACTCCCCCACCCTCAGGAAAAGACCTTTGCTATTCACCTTATCAATGCTCCTCATGATTTTATAAACCTCAACAAGATCACTATGCAACCTTCCACACTCCAGTGAGAAAAGTCCCAGCTTATGCGGCCTCTCCTTATAGTCCAAAGTTTTTAGTCCCAGCAACATCCTGGTAAATATTTTCTGAACAGTCTCCAATTTAATTATATCCTTCACATAGCAAGGTGACCAGAAGCGCACACAGTGCTTCAAAAGTGTCCTTACCAATGTCCTGTATACCCTTAATATGACATCCTAACTCCTATACTCAGTGATCTGAGCAATGAAGACAAGTGTGCCAAACACCTCCTTAACCACCCTGTCTACCTGTGATGCAACTTTCAAAGAGTTACTTACCTGATCCCCTAGGTCTCTATGTGTGACAACACTATCCAGGGCCCTACCATGAACTGTATAAGTTCTGCCAATGTTCACGTTATCAAAATGCAATATCTCACATTTATCCAAATTAAACTCCATCTTCCACTCCTCTGCCTACTGGCCCAATTAATCAAGATCCCTTTGTAACCTTGGATAACCTTTTTCACTGTCAACTGGAATTACCAGAATTTCAAACCCTCAGTGATGAGCTTAGCATCATCTCAACTCCAAAAAGCCCTCAGTTGGCACTTTTCTAAAAATTTCATAGCAACTGCAGGATTATCATACGAGAAGCAGTTGAGGACCCTGGGTTTGTACTCTTAGATTTAGAAAGATGAGGGGGGATTTTATTGAAACGTACAGAATATTGAGTGGCCTAGGTAGAGTGGACATGGAAAGATATTTCCACTGGTAGGAGCGACTAGGGCCCGAGGGCACAGCCTCACTGAATTGATGACCCTTTAAAACTGAGACGAGAAGAAATTTCTTCAGCCAGAGGGTGGAACTCATTGCCAGAGAAAGCTGTGGAGGCCAAGTCATTTGTTGTCTTTAAAAGAGAGATAGATAGGTTCATTGATTAGGAAGAAGATCAAATGTTACAGGTGAAGGCAGGAGAATGGGATTGAGAAACATATCAGACATGATCGAATGGTGGAGCAGACCAAATGGGCCGAATGTCCTAAATCAACACCTATATCTTAATGGGATCAGGTCTTTAATGATCTCACATTACATAAGTCAACTTAAGTACTCAGTCAGACCATATCACATTTTTCCAGAATGATGAAATGATTTATTATTTTTAAGTTCACATCACAATCTAGCATGACTGCAGATTCAAGTAATTTTTATGTCAATTGTGGTTTCCTGCAAATTTATCTGCGAGTTACCAGAATATTCCTGTAAAATGGTTTACTTGAAAACTTTGATTTCCATATTCAATGAACATCACTATTAAATCACAAGACATCAAAAGATACAAAATATGAACATTAAATATACATGCAGCCCAGAAGATACACTTATATTCTCTCACTCGCTCCTAATATTCTGTTATCACTATTATATGATTGACTTAGGCTCCTCAATAACTTTATTTACAATAAGCAGAGACCAAAGCATGATTTGCATACCCTCAGGACACACATGAATGTCCTTCAAACATTCTCTCAGCTAAACCTTCACAAGGTTCACAAACCATCCTTATTTAGCAAAGCTGGAAGCTGTTGTAACTTATTGTGTGCTAATCCCACAAGCAGTCAAAAGATATTGAGATGCACAGATTGTGTGGACAACAGTCATGAGGTTATCATCAGTCTATTAACAAATTCAAGTTGAACATTCCTTAACCAACCAGCAACTACCAACAATTGCTTCTAAACAGTGTACCTTACTGAAAAAAATTCTGAGACTGTATTGCTAATGCCTTCTTAACCACAGCATGGACACACAGTTGATCCCATTGATTTTTTTCTCCACCAGTTGAAGTTATAGGGTTTCCATAGCATCATTCCCTCTCTACAATTTAATCAACACGGGTGCCAAACGCCGGTCACTCCAGCATATGGGCTTAGATCCAAACTCCAGATATCATCTTCCAAATAGTTCTAGCTGTTATCAAGTACAAAGTCATAACTTAATACATGGGTCAATGCAGGATATCTTGTACTGTAACAACCAGTTATAAATTAAATTTCCAAAAATAAATGCACGTCAGGTTTATTGTGCATAATGTTTAATCTTGGTCTTTGTGCATGGAGAATTGGCAAAATGAGAAACCCTCTCTACTGCCCCAGTTTGTATTCTCTGCAACAATTTCCCCATTTGCCACACTTAGAATCAAACCAAATAATTATCTTTGATTATGGCTGTTTTTCTAATGTAATAGTGTGACACGTGCTGAAGATCTGTCAAAAATAGAAGCTGAGTTGGTAATGATTGACAAATGATGAAATAATATGTACTTAGAGCGTTTGTGTCCTAGGAAGAAAAGCTATTTTATTCTTATTCATTTTTCTGTTCAAGCAATTTCCTGGACTTGTAACATCAAATCAAGAATACTTTTGAGAAGTTAATTTGTCTGAACGATAAGTGAAAAAGTAAGTATATTGTGGCATTTAAGCACCAGTTCTACACAAGTAGAATGGGATTATTTATTAGCCAACTTGAATGCACCACAAGTTAAATGGAATTCACTACCTGCCAATAAATCTCAGCCAAAGGAGCTCAAACTGGAGAAGATTTATTAGTGACATACTGTAGGCGTTTATTTACATGAAGGATCTTTTCAGCTCAAATGTACCTCACCTATAAATATTACTAAAGATTTTCTTCCTAAGGTGAAATACCACTTTATATGGATTCTAGTTATAAGTATTAACAAAGAAACAGGTTCTATCAATTTAATCAGTTGTTCATTGTTATTACATGACTTTGTTTCTGTTTAGTCAACATATTTTTAGGTCAGAAGTCAGACAATATCAGATTATAGTCCAATAGGTTTATCTGAAATCACAAGCTTTTGGACCGTTGTCCCTTCACCAGGTGAAGGTACGAAGGAGCAACGCTCCAAAAGGTTATGATTCAAATAAACCTGTTAGGCCATAACCTGATGTTGTGTGACTTCTGACCTTGTCCACCCCAGTCCAAGACTGGCACATCCACTTCATGAATATATTTTAAGCTCCACTGTGTATTTGAATCAGTAGTGGGTTTATAGGCAGGCAGGCTGCAAGCTTTGTGCAGGCAAGGGGGAGGAGGTGGAGAGACCTATCTGCCAGTGATAGATAGCCAATTAGACCAAAAGAGATCTGTCTTTGCTATCTGTGCAATTTCAGAGTCCTCTACATAAATACCAACTGGATTTCCAGGCAGCAGAAGTATTCCCTCTTGGAGGCAGGGTTGGGGGTCATAGACATGTTCAAAGCAGGCCAGCATGCAGTCTGTGAGGACAACAGCCATGTCTGAAGGATAGCCTGTGGATGAAATCTCTCCCTGCAATGGAAGTGTCTTTTCAATCCCATACCAGTTTCAGCAGCATCAGTCTCACCCAATGATGCTCCAAGTCTCCAGAGCTAATGGCCCTTTCATTGAGCTTGCAGGATCGAAAACCTAGTCAACCATGTTTAAGTGGTTGGCAATCTTGCAGCTGGACAATTAGAAGACCGCATCCTGAAAGATTTCTAAACCAATTTTCCTGCTGAGGAAATCCCAGAGCCTACAAGAAAGTTGTGACCGTTTTTTTCTCAAACAGAAGGGTAACTTAGTTCTTCCTAAAGAGCAGGGTCAAAGATAATTTAAAAGCAGAGTTGGATAGAGTCTAGATTTTTAAAAATTCTATTATCGGATGTGGGCGTTGCTGGCTGGGTCAGCATTTATTGCACATCCCTATTTGCCCCTGAGGGCATGGTGGTGAGCTACCTTCTTGAGACTCTACAATCCATTTGGTAGTACATCCACATTGCTGTTAGGGATTCGAGGATTTTTAACATGCGACTGTGAAGGAACAACAATATATTTCAAAGCCAGATGTCGAATGATTTGGAGGGGGACTTGCAGGTGATGTTGTTCCCATAGGTGTAACTAATGTACATGACTAAGAAAGCAGTCATAGGTTATGGGGTAAGATGGGAAAGCACAGTTGAGGTCAAAATAAGTTCAGCATGAATAGCATGTTCAGAAATCTTTGATAATGCCAGTTTGTGATCCAAAGTTGATATATAGATAGGAATAAGTTGATCCTTCAGTGCATCTTCCAAAACTGATACACTGCTTCCACTTACAACATCCTTCAATACTCCAACAGAGATCAAGTCCTCACTGAGGTCATCATGATTTCAGTCTAACATGATAGTAGTGGCAATTACGCAAAGGTAGCTCCTATGAGAGTTCACGCTTTTTTTTAATTTTAAAGCATTAGCAGAAGACTTGGATATATTGAGCAAATGATACAATTATACCATTATTATACCTTTCTGACCTAACCTAACTAAAATAGATTGAATTATGAGTTATTTGTTGGTAATGTGTGTAGAGTTAACCAGCGTACAATAAACACACTTGCTCATTCTGCAAGACAACATTCTGAACATTTACAAATGTCCCACTAACCGGGTGTAGTATGGCATAAAGATGAGGTCTCAGATACAATCTAGAATGTTCTGCAGAAAAAAATGCAAAATTTGACTCTTCCTGCAAACTGCTTATTTTCCCGTTATTAGTTTGGAAAGGTTGTGACCTTCCTGAAAAAAGCTTTCATGTGTGTGGAATAAGATGAAATAAATCATGACAGGAGCAAAATTGTAACATTGTAAAGTTTTGGGGCCTCAGGCCATAATAGTTTGAAAACACGCAATCTTATCTGATCATGGAAGCCAAGCAAACTCAGGTCTGATTAGTATTTAGGTGGTTCTTGTGAAATAGTTGAAGTGTCCCTGTTTCTGGGCCAGAAGGCTCAGGTTTAAGTCCCACCTGCTCCAGAGGTGAGTCATAACATGTCTGAACAGGTTGATTAACATATTTATAAGGTTTTGGATGCAGGAAAGCGGATAAAATGCACTAGCACACAAAAAATAAAACTTCAAAAAATATTCTAAAGCAATATCATGAAACAAAGCTTCAAGCAAGATTTAATCCAGTCTATAACAAAGTGTAGAAAATGTTAATGTGCCATTGAGGGCTAAATGCATCTTAATCCATACACAGACTTATTTCTTCTGCTCCTCAGGGCAACAGTTGAAAATTGCACTGAATAAAATGTTCTTCTATTTTGCATCCACTGGTATGAGAATTGCAAGAATAACAGCTCAGACCTGCTTGACAGATAAAATTTCTGATTTTTAAAGCTCATTAAAACTAGTTATTGTTTCCCAAATTAAGAGAAAACTCTCATGTGATACACAGTTCATCTCTATGTTATGATTTCCAATGGTTTAGCACCACTATACAAAGCATTTTCAGACATTACCAGAAAGACAGCTGATCAGAATAGCACATTAGCACTGCATTTTGCAAGGACAAAGGTGTTTATTAATTACCGAAATTATTGTATTTGTTCCTTGTAAAATTATTTTGTTAATTATACCTTAAGCGCCTTCATTATCAAAACATTCTATTTTTACTTTAATCCTCCCAAAGAACACCGTATAGACCACGCAGTTGATTCCACTCAAATTATTTTACCTAAATTTGGTCAAAAAAATATAAATATCAGAAAGTCTAGATAGTCAAGAATAGGATAGGTCAACTTATCATAAATAGTAATCCATTATTTCTACAAGCTTACTTTTTTAATCATGAAATCCAGTATAATGTCTATAATAACGACACACTGTCACATCACCGTCAATGTTCATTTCTTTAACTCACTAATTTGATCAATTCATTGAGTATATCTACTGTATCGTTTAATCAGCATAGGAAATCATCCTCCAAAATAAACCATGACAGATTCATTTTGCATTACACTAATTAATTCAGAACTATGTAATATATGTATGAATATTAATTCTTAGAACAGCAGGATCTTCATGGTCCTAATTTTGCACAGCAACTACAAACAATTAGTTTACTAAACATGTACAACAATAATAAAGGGAACCAGCTCTCAGCAAAAACAGAAAGACCACCTACTTCATTTAGAACCGTTTCATCAATATGCAATGCCATGTTGTGAGAAGCAGTTGAATTCTTCTGAGAGAAGGGGAAAGATGGATTTGGCCTAAACAGGAATTCAGCCCTAATACTGTGAGCCTGAATCTAAAGGACTTGGCAGGTAAGTGAGAATTAATTAATTCTACGCGAACATGGAAGTTGGGTTATAACATACATGCCAACTGGTAATGTTTCCAGGCGCAGCTAGTGTGTCAGATTTTGTTGAACATAATCAGCATGCACTGGCCTCTCTACTCTGCTTTTCAGCTGCTGATCCGCTAATTCCCACTTCTTCACACTCCTGTTGTATAGCATAAGTGCAAACCTCCTGTTTCTCACAGAGTTTCCACCTATGTTATACAGGAATTACAGCAAGAGAGAGGGGCTTGTTTCCATTGGTGCTTGGGCTTGAGTAACTGTGAACCGGGGCTCTTGTTGAAGGGAGGGAAGCTGCGGTATAGCCCTGGACAGCAGAATTTACTTTCTGGTTGAGGCATCTGATATCTCTAAGGATGACAACATGCCAGAAGTATTCACTGGTCACTTATCCAGTGTCTATGTTGGTGCCAATAAGCCAACTGAGAGAGATTGCCTTAGACGCTGCAGTCTGTAAACTATTCAAGATTTCCCACATACATATCTTAAATGTCCTCAGTGTTCAACACTCTTCTACATTCTAATCTGCAGCCACTACAGAAACAAAAGGTGAATGTGCAGGTAGTGGCAATAAGCTCTATTGAAACTGCTGGCCTCCTGCAAATATGCAGGATGGTTCAGGGGAATTATCTTGGATCAGCTGTGATCTGAGTGTTCAGTCGCCAGAGGTATAAGTCGTCAATTCCACTGTTGCTCTTCCATTGCTTGTGCTGTACTGTATTGCAGCAACAAATAACCATATTTGATTTGAAAGCAGCAGCCTTTTCAGAGATAACAAGCATGGGGCTGGATGAACACAGCAGGTCAAGCAGCATCATAGGAGCAGGAAAACTTGACGTTTC